>OMMV01194807.1:0-15310 GCA_900302635.1 Chatrabus melanurus
TATAACAGCTATTGATGAATAACGGTTCTTGATGCAGTGCCGACTGAGGGATCGGAGATCACAGGTGTTCAGCTTAGGCTTGTGCACTTGCCCTTTATGCACTGAAATTCCTCCAAATTCCTTGAATCATTTTCTGATATTATACACTGTAGAGGGAGAAATATGCAAATCCCTTCCAATCTTTCTTTGAGGAACATTGTTTTTAAACATTTCAATAATTTTCTCATGTATTTGTTGACAAACTGGAGATCCTCTGCTCATCTTTGCTCCTCAAACACTCAGCCTTTCATGGATACTGCTTTTGTACCAAATCATGAATACAATCACCTGTTTGAAATAACATTATTTTTTTATTTTTTTTATCTCATTGCTAGCCCTAAATTGCCCCCATTCCAACTTTTTGGAATGTGTTGCAGGCCTGAAATGCAGGAATGGATGTATATTATCAAATGAAATGAAGCTGACCACACAAAACATGAAATATCTTGGGTTCATACTGGCTGCAATGAAATAAAGGTCAAAGTAAATGTGAGAATCACTGCGTTTTGGGTTTTTTACCCCCCTCCATTTTCCATATTGTCTCAACTTTTTCTAATTCGGGGTTGTAGAAACACTGAATATTCTGAATAAACAGTGATTCTGTCTTTGAGGAAAAGAAAAAATAATTCCCCCCCAGCCGGTGTAGACAAGACATGGATTTGGGGGAAAAAAACAAACAAACCACACCACATAAAGTTAATGTGGGGTGCAAATGGCTTTTAAGTTGTTGGTGGTGGGAATGTCATCAGCACCTTTTATTTTTCTTGGATCTGAATTGAGTCCTCCTTTTCTTGCAGTTGAAACCAGTCATCAGCAGAGACGCCGCGCTATAATGAGTTTGTGTGGTGGGTGCAGCCTTGGAATCCTTTGACTGCTCATAATTCCTTTCTTTGGGTTGGACAGAAGCGTGCACTCGTGCAGCAGCGTGGGAGTGAAAACCGGCCTTAATGCCAACCGGCGCTGTAGCTATTTACCCCCGACTGAAGTCAGACAGTACATTTTTCTTTTGGCTGCTCCCATTTTACACAAGTTTTAAGCCGGATGCCCTTCCTGATGCAGCTTCAGATGTACGAGGAGAATGGGGCACAGGTGGCCTTGAACCGGGGACCTTCTATAACGCTTGTGCCACCATGAAGTCAGAAGGTAAATCCTGAATGAAAACCCTTCAGCCTCTGATAGACGATGCTGGTGTTAGTTTAGAGCTTGAGTGATTCACTTTTCTCTTTGAAGATGGAAAACTGAAACTGTCAAGTAAAACTGTCAGCAGCTTTTAAAAACATAAATATATGAAATGAAAAATGGGCAAATTCACACATTCCAACCTTTTTAGGCTTTCTGTGAGATGCATATTGTTGCCAAATGTTCCCCAGAAGTAAAGATTGGTTCAAACTGACATTTTCTTGGTGCTTGATGAAATACCACTTTGAAGATTGAAGAATGAACACAAATCAACACGTTTAAAAACAAGTCTGACTAAAATTGGAATAAATACAAAATTTTCACATATGAAAACTTGATGAGATTAACTGTAATTTTCTTTCGGAACTAATGGTCATGAAAGGATTCAAAGAAACAAAATTCTCAAAACACTGAACTTGAATAAAACTGGGTGTCAAAATGACGACTGTTCCATGTCAGTAGGGGGCACCAAGTGGCTATCAATCACCACATTGACTTGTGTTGCTCAGAACAATGACAGAGTGGTTTACATTTAGCAAAAGATTAGTTTAATGGGGCTGATACTTTATTTAAAGATTTAATAAAATAAAATAAAAAACAGAAAGAGGAGGAGATATCCTGCAGATATCCACAGGTGAGTTTACCAATTTTCACATTTACCACATTCAATGATCACAAGTACAAAAGACAATGTTCTGTTGAGGAGTTCTGCACAAACACTAAAAGAACAGGAATCAGAGCTGCCTGAGCCTTAAAGAGATCTTTCTGTCCTGACAGCTGCACTGTGCATGAAATGAGGTTCAGATTAGGACGCCGCTTATCGTCATTGAAATACGTCAGTATCGGTCTGTGTTGGTACCTGAACGGTGAGTCTGTGCAGACAGAGGGGAGAGTCCAACTCAGCTTCTGATAGGTCAGCGGGATGGAGGATGTAACACAGCAGTAACTCCTGCAAACACAGGCACACAAAATAAAGCTTTAAAGCTGGTCAAAAATAATAATAATCTGCTCGGGAGTGAAATGCTGAAATCTGATTGGTCGTTACCTTGGATACATTGGCAGTAATCCTACTGAGTGTCGCCAAGGAACGCCATGTGAACGGACGCAATGTTGAACCGCGAAACGTCTCGCCAACCTTCTCCACAACTACTGAGTAACTAAAGGGAGAAGCAGAAAATATAAATCACAGCTCGTTAGAAGAAGTGTGGCGCCGTTAGAGCCGCATGTTTTTAGTCACGGACAAAGTTAGTGATTTTTACCCGTCTGTCACAACGTTACGAAGTCCCTCCAGGAAGTCGCAACATCGCAATAATTAAAGTACATTCAGCTAATCCCCGTGAATTCTGCGCAATCTTTCAGTTTTGTCCAATCGCTGCAACTTCACTGCAAATTTACCAATCATCGTCGTTTCCTACGAGTTACACCAATGACAGCAGTCCGCTGCACAACACACTGAGCTGTAGGACGACATACTCGCGTCCTTGTTTCTGAGACACGAACATCTCACATTTACCAACAAAACTCAGTGCTAATAAGCTTATGAGGCAATTCCCTGATGTTCTGCACAAAAGCAGAGGAAAAAGTGTTTTGTGTCGTGTGCAATGTGGTGGGAGACTAAAAATGAAAGTCGCTGATTGACAAACATTTTTCCACCACAAAATAAATATGGACAAAGGCTAAAACGCGTTGACAACAGACCAGAGGGATCACCAATACAGAGGCTCTGGCATCCAGATCGATTGCGGCGACTAAACGAACAACATGACTTCGATTAAGTTTTCTCTTTTTACTCAAGGTTCCCACTTTTTAAAAAATCATTTTCCAGGAGTTTTTTTCCTGACATTTCAGGACAGCGGTTGCTCACAAACGGTCTTATAATTTAATGGTAGTGTTGACACATTACACCCCATTTTTATTCCTCCTTTTATAATAATGCAGGGTTGGTGATGAAGTAACTCAGGTTAATGACAGGTGATGGCTCCACCCATCACTGCCAACTGTCCAATAAGGTCTTCTGGCATCTTTTTGTTAATCATTAACAGCACTGATATATTTTTTAAACTTAAAAAAAAAAAAAACTCAATTGTATAATCTGCACATTTTCAATGCACACAGACACACAGGCCTACACAGTTTTATTAAGCCTACATTTATCCATCTTAACCATATGTCCAGTCTTAAATGAAAGAACACAGCAACATGTTCCCTGTGCCGTTACCAGCACAGGGCTTGTTTCTCAAAAATGTAGATGAGTGAGGATCGTGTGAGTGAATTTATTCACAAAGCAGTAACTTGAACAATGTGTGCTCATACTTCCAAGCATATCCTAGGCTCAGTGGAAACTCACCTGTCATACTGCACAGCTTCTCTCTCCAACAGTGAGCTGGATTTTTTTTTTTTTTTTTTAACTAGAGCGCCTGTAGCAGCAACAGCATATTATGCCTTATGTGTGTATTGCAAACAATGAGGCAACCCCATCTTCAACTTCAACTTCACTATTTTTATACAGTGCAACATTTCTAGGCCTTTTTTAAAAATCCTTTCTGGGCAATGGGCAATTTTAGGTAAGTTGGCTGTCGATGTTACCAGAAAGAAGAGGAGGGAGAAAGAAGAAGCTTTGTAAAAAACAAAATCCAGTCATTTCATATGAAGCGGCTTCAGTCATTTAACATATTTATCTTGTTTATTGTAAATAAAAACACATTATATTTAGTAAATACTTTTCTCATAGAAGAGAAAAAAAAACTTGTCCCATTTCGAAAGACTTCGCCACAATCTGACGCCACCTTCACTGTCATATAATTAAGTAGGAATTCTTCACATTCTGTGCACCAATGCAAAACAGCCTGTTTAACAGAAAGGGGGGGGGCGTGACTGAACACCCAGTGGCAGTTTGCTATATTCCCATAATCCTCTAGTCTGGGTTGAAATCGTGAACAATGAGATTTAAACCTCACACTTCTTTCGGCCTACACCAGGCCCATCGGGCCGGTGCCTAAACCCTGGATTCTGTAGCGTGAAGTGAATAAAAGACTACGACTCCCCCTGGGCGGGATACCAGTCTGTCACAGTCTACTTCCCCAGCCAAGACCAGTACCTGTTACAGCAGGGTGGACTGGGACGATGCAGATGAAATATCTTGTTATGGACACAGACGGGTAGAGTGACCAAGAATTCTAATGCATGCGACGTGCATGCGACGTGCATGCGACGTGCATGCGACGAACGATCAGATGCACAGATATCATCACCGTCCATCCTGCTAAAAACACTCAACCTGCTCCATGAAGACAAAACAATAAAAATAAAAAAAATGCTGCAGCGTTTACTCTTCAGTCGCAACTCACACATCTGGTTTTTTTGTTTAAGCAATGCTTTGACCTTTAACCTCCTGTGATTGTTCAGTCAGGCTTCCTGTTGTGTTCAGCTCTGCACTCTAGGTGTGTGAAACCATTTCACCAATAAATCTGCTGAAGTATTAACATGTTAATAAATCATTTATATTTAGCACACCTTAAATTCTGCCTGTGAGCGACGATCCTCACTGTTAACACCCATGAAGAGTTTAACTGCTTAAAGATAAGCAGCACTTAAGAACATGTTACAAACATAACTAATTTATTTTATGCATTTCATAAATTTGCATAAAATTTCCTCTTTGTAAATGTTTTAGGTGGAAATAAAAAAGCCAAATTGTGACTGGAGAGCTGCAGGTCAGATCCTCAGACAGGAACTAGAAGCACTGTGTAAAGCCCGGCAGGTGGGATGTCCCAGGGTGGAAGAAACACGAATCAACCTTTTTTTCACACAAACGAAACAATCCTTTTTTTTTTTTTATTGCTCAGTCAATATACAATAACTTTCATATGAGCCAAACATCACGTGTCGATCATAAGTAGTTCCTGAGATATTCAGGAAAGATTTTTCCCTGGCAACCATGGTTACCATACCAACAAAAATTATAAATCATGAAAGCCAGGTACAGATCCACTGTGATCCCGAGCAAACTAAAAAAAAATTTAAAAAAATCTTTGAGGTCTAGGAACAATCACGACATGGGGACACCTTCTTCTTCTAAGTCTCTTCTCAAAACTTGGAGTCTCAAATTCACAGCAAGCAAGTTGAGCCACGTGCATTGCTTCCTCTACAGAACCACAGCCAATCTGATATTTTGACCGCGTCTGGCTGGGGGTGCGATAAGAAAGGAAAAAAAAAAACAAAACATACACACCACACTAAAAGAAAACGGATCACAGCACCTGAAGCTAAATAAGACTTCTTCTTTTGAAGTGTACTGAGAACTTTAACCCAGTTTTTATGAGACCGTTTGTCTCGGACGCAACGTCTGGGCTCCGGGACACTAGTAATTCTTACTTTCTTCTACAATGACTGCGCAAAATGATTGCACTTGTATGTCGGACCATATGGTGGCGCTATATGGATAAGTCATCCTGAAACTCACGCACTCACTTTTGTTTTTCTGGGACAAACTTCCTCACACACCTTCACAGCAACAACATAAACACAGGTGGGTTTCTGTCCAAAAACTGAAGACTGCTCACACCCATTTCATGTCCACATTAGCTACGTTTACATGGAACCTAATAATCCGTTAATAATCTCAATGATTGAGACTCTGAACAGAAACAACTGAAATGGAACATCTGATCAGAACTTCAGCTGGAAGGACAAGGATGGTGCAATCCTTTAGTAATCCATTAGACAGCGGAATATTACCAACTTTTAGTCATGAAACATTCAATCACTTTGCCCTCTAGGGGCGTAACTTTCTGCACACGCACATCATTGGCATAGTGACGTAAGAATGGTGATGTACAAAAACCATGGCGGCTCATAAATGGGCACTTAAGCATTTAAGCGCCAGAATAATCAAGTCAAGTCTGGGAGACGGAACTGCCTTGGATCCTGGATGGCAACCACCAAGGCAGAAAACTGCTCCATCTCCACCTCTCGAAAGAAACCATCTACCTGCCACAGCCAGGTTAAATGAGGGCGTCCCCTTGTCCTTTTCAAGTCGTTGGGGTCCTCAAGCCTGAGGCACCTGCGTGCTGGATCGTGCAAAGAGAAACGCACCACATGGCCAAAATGTCGTAGCTGATGTTCCCTCATCATGGAAGTGATACTCTTCATATGAGTCCCCATAAGTGACCGTTCATTTGAAACAAAGTCATTCCAGCGGTACCCAAGGATCCAAAGACATCCAAAGCTCACCACCATACAGTAAGACAGGAAACACCAGGACCCTAAAGACTTGGATCTTCGTTCTCCTGCAAAGATATTGAGGTAAGTGTATGTCTCTACAAGTTCAATACTTTCACCGTCATACACATACACTTCTGAAAATTCAATAAACGATGGGATAAATGACAATACGTGGGTCCATTGTTAAAATTGAACCAGACAGACCAACAGCAGCCAAAACGGCCAATCTGACTGTACGGTCCAATTATTATAAATGCATCTTAGATTCTTTAAATTACAGTCGTATAAACGATACGTGTGGATTCGTTGACTGGAACCCTTTATGTAAGCACGGCTGTTTCTGAAGTTGCCTGGTAAACGACCAAACCAGTGGCTAATAAATACGGTGGTTGGTCTTGGCGGCGTTGAAGACAATTGGTGCAACTGTGCGAGGTCAAAACGAGGCCTGAACGCGTCACTGCACTCGTGCATTTGCTCTAGGGTTCTACGAAAGTTTAAACTCTCGGACTGTCACACTGAACTGAAGAAGCACTAATCCTCACAGTGACAGCCTCCTTAAACACTTGGACTTAAATAAACTACCTGAGGAACTCCGCTCCTCCTTTTCTTTAGGAAATCACAGAGGGTGTGGCTGGCACGCAACAACCCGTTTCATTTGCCGTTATGTCTGCCAAACAACAAAATCATTAAAAGATCTATTGGACTTTGTAGTGAAGCACCAACTAGCAGATAACTGCCTGAAGCCTTACACTCAAAATCATCTTCTCAAGTTGTTGTTGGAGACACAAAACTGAACACATACCGAGGCGGTTGGAGCCAAAAACAGGTTAGTGACATCATCGCACACACTGTATTACTGCAACAATTTACCTCTCATATTACAAAGGTTTGACTATCGGCACTGCAAAGACTATTGAGTGAAGGATCAGTGCTTCTGATATTAAACAAGCGGGGCACTCGGAGAGTGTAACACCCACGCCTTACATGTTTGACTGCAATTCATGCAAATTCATTCATTGGGGGTCAGCGATACTATAATAATAGACCATAAGCCCGTGCTAACGTGCGGCCTCTTGACCAAGTTTGATAGTTTGAGCTCACGTGATACGTCCCTTGGATGGACAACATGTAGGCCTTGAAGATTATCGGCCAGTCCTGATGCAAAACTATGCCCCAGCAGGTAAATATCTGAAATCATGCCTTCCGCTGTGTGAAAGAACACCATAAATATCTGTATAGTTGATGGTTGGAGCCTTTCGAAGCGGTCTCTTGATGAAAGGAGCATGGATGGCTTAATTTTATGGTGGATATTGATGGATTTTGTAGCGATTAATGTGGAGAGGTGAGGTATGCATGTATACCAATCGATGGAAATGACGTTAATCCAAGATGGTGACGGCCACTTTTAGCATGGGGAAAAAAGAAATATGTAATTAAGTAATTAGTTGGTTGTTAATCGTGGCTAAAAATGTCCTATGACACATCACATGTATGTCAACTATCAGTCTGTGCAACTATAGAAGCATAGGTATTCACATGGCAAAGCGTCTAGCGGCAGAGAGAAAGCTGGTTCCTTCCTTTAGTAGCATAGATATGGTTCTGTGTGGTCTTGACATTTGATCATTTACGTCCAAAACTGAACCACTTTATTCTCGACTTCCACCATGTATAATCTATACGGGCTCAAAACTGTGTTAAACAGTTATGACCTTGAGTATGGCCTTTCAAGCTCACCCAAGGTCAAAGGTCATGTGACCAACAGGAAGGTGATATACTTCACATTAGTATTTTACAGTAACCATAGTCCATAAACAGTAACCAATTCCTTGAAATAACCATTCTAAATATCTGCTATAAGCACCAGACCCAAAATTTGACCTTAGCCTGTGACGTTCAATTAATTGTAGGATATCCCATGAAATGGACAAACCACCTCGTGGTGCTCTACCGGGGGCCCAACCCCATGTCTGTCTATCGGTCTGTTATGATGTCCCGCCAAGTGACCTTTCTGTCATATCTCAGCTTCTACTTAATATTGAGACTTGATGTTTGCCTCTTTTGAAAGGTCTTTCGAAGGGCTTTTATGCCATGTTGACATGGTTGCTAAGGTAAACAATGGTTGCTAGGGAAATATTCTTTTTGAATATTTCAGGAACTACTTATGATAGAGAGTTGATGTTTGGTTCATATGAAAGTTACTGTATATTGACTAAGTAGTAAAAACAAGATGGTTTTGTTTCTATGAAAATAACGTTGATTCATGATTCTTCCACCCTGGGACATCCCACCTGTGGGGCTTTACGCACTGCTTCTAGATAATAAAAGGCCTGCGGCCTTGACGGCCCACGGGATAAAAGCATTGGAACCATCTGAACACTTGAAATCTCATCGCTCCGCTCACATGCTCTGCTTACCATATTGGGCAAGTTAGGGGCAAGGTTCACCAGTCCGACAGCACAATTCACTTGCCAATGTCGGGTAAGCCTTCCTGTCGAGCACTGCTGTTCAATTTTGCTCATACACAGTAAATTTGATACTTTTCGTCATATTAAAATCAAATATCAAGTGTTTCATAGGCTCACAACGAGAGAGTTTGTTTTGCACCTTCTGTGTGAAAATTCTTATGGTTATCTGTTCTGCTTCTATCCTTGAGGGCAACTTCCTGGTAATAAACTTGGAAACTTTGGCCTTGATAAAAAGCACTCATGAACCAAACAATTGCAAAAAATGACCAGACCAAATCTGGTGGCCACTATGTGCATGAGATCACAAAACAACCCCAAAAAACCCCCAGAAACGTTTATCTGAGGAAAGCAGAAAGATAATCTGCATTTTTAAGACGCATTTTTCCCCTCAAGCAAATGTGACTGTTTTTTTGATGTTGAGCTACAGGTGATACTGTCAAACAAAAAGAAAGAAAATCATAGCGCCGTCACAACCTGTGCAAATCAGTGAACCTCCCCGTTTTGTCAACAGCCACGAGCATGACGCTGCAGCTTCAACGGGAAAGAATGCAGCCGCCCACTGCAAAGGCCAGTGGGAAGTGGTGGCGCACACGCCCCGTTGGAAGACCCGCCCTGAACCGTTTGTCAGCGCTGTGACAGTTGACGGCGCTGTGATGTGAACAAAGTGCTGTTGTAACTGCGAATGTGTGAGCAGGGCGTAGCTGCACACAGAGCGTTCATGCTCGCAGAAACGCCGTCGGCTAAAAGGAGAATGTTGGTGTTTTTCCTGGAGAAAAACACCATTGTGTTCTCATGTCGAGCCCTCACACTGAGGGGTGTGTCTGCAAAGAGCCAATGGGACGAGGACACGGACCCCACAGCCCCTCCGTGTGACAGTTAGGTGGTGACGGCGGTCACCAAACAATCCTCGTCACGTCACGTGACTTTATAACTTTTACTTCCTTAAAAATCCCCGGGCAAAACCTTTGAACCTGAGCTCAATCAAATGTAATCTCTGAGCCATATTCATGTTGAGACGTTTGTAAAACAAGATGATTTCAACTTCAAATATTAAAGTTAAAATGTTTTCACTAGTTTCAAGGAAATAAAGACTCTGGGATTCAAATTTGGAGGGAAAGGACTGAAAGAGCTGGTGACTTGAATATGATCCGGATCACTCCCAAAAACTAATCATTTGTTCCAAACAAATTATGATATCAATGTGATTCCAAGGTCTCAGAGTAGGCTTTCAGTATCAATGAATCCAAATATAAATGTTTAAAAAATATAGGACTACTTTGCCTTGTGGAATTCTATAGCAGGACACATAGTGATATGTGTGTGGGACCTTACAGCGTGGCGGAGGTTTGCGCTCTCCGAGTGCTTCTAGTTTATATACATTTTTGTCCATAACTTCAAATCTAAAGCAGATAGAAATGTGATTTCAGTGGCTAACCACCCATTTTCAGGGTTAAGGAATCCAGTGAAATCAATATCAAGCATATCTAATGTCCGCCATCTTGGATTCAAAGATGGCCTCCATGTTAGACATATTTTCTTATAACTTCTACACCAAATCAGACAGAAATGTGAATTCGGCGGATAACCCCTCTTCTGAGGTTCAGTGAGATATCTGCCATATTGTTGATCTGTTGAACTGCTTGTACTCCAATGTTAATTACTTGCAAACCACACCATATGATTTTCATGCAGTCTTTTATTTGGTTCTTGATTCAGGCCTGGTTTTCATAGCACTGTCCATCACAGGCGCGTGGGGAGGTGCATTGGAGATTTGCCTTGTAACATTTGCAGTTTCCTTTGCAAGTTTTCTTGCATTTGCAGCTTAGGAGCTCGTAGCAAGCCTCAGAGGCCTCGGAAAGTGAGGTCCATACCACTGTCTACATATCACCATCCTTTTCCCAACCCCAATCAGCTGGTGTGGGTTTTGAAATTATGGACAAAAATGTATCAAATATGGTGGCCATAGTAAAATTCAAGATGCCAGCCACCAGGGGGCGTGTCTGAGTTGGGTCCTAATGGAAAAATATTCCTATTTGGTTGCCCCATCTGTGTGCCAAGTCTCATCATTTCTCCAAGAAGTGAAATATGCTGCCATAATTTTTGGTCTTAGCTGCTGGACTATCAGTCTCCGGTTCCCACTCTGTTGTTTCATACAAAGGTTTGGTTTCATCAGTTCCTGCATACACTGAATCCTGATTTGGTCTGTCTGTTATCCAGCCCTGCTCCTAAACGCAACATAACACCTGCACTGCAAATAAACATTTTCACCTACAAGAAACCTCTGTGTGCATCCTTGATCTGGTTTGAAATTCCTGCTTAACCTGACTGCAGCGCATGAGGCTTTTAGATGGTTGCCATGGTAACCAAGGAAAAAATTGAGATAGATAGGCTTTTGGGGAAAAAAAACAAAAAAAAAACTGTCAGCTCAACAAAAACACAACAGTTTAGGACAAATGACGGCTCGTTTGAGCGCTTGTGAGGAGTATAACTAAGCTGTATGATTAATGCTTGTTAATGGCTTTCTTTTAGCAAAATAAAAGGGTTTTCCTGAGCTGTGATTGGTCAGTGCGAAGATGCCGATGTGCATGACATCATCATCCAAATATGGCCTGTCAGCTACTGTCTGTGCTCAACGGACAACATTTAATGACCTTGTAGCGGCTCATTAAGCACAGTTTTGGGTAGAATTACACATCCGTACAACATTACGAAACCAAGGAGGCGGGTCGGCACCACCACTCCAAAGAGGAGCTCTTTGCAAACCTGGCGCAGGGCAGTCCTGACCAACTGGTCAGGATCCACATTGTCAAAGTCCCACAAATCTACATCTGTGTGTAGAAACTTCTATAAGTAAAATTTAAGCTGAAAACAGCTCGTTATGGACTTCTGGGACATATGGAAGAGAGGTGGAGGAATGCCTATATCGCTTCTGAGAGGCTGGTGGGGTGAGCAGCATCTCCTTTCCATTTAAACTGACAGGCACAGAAACACACCGTTTCTTAGGGCCCTGAAAAGTGTGTTTTTGGAGGCAGCAACTCAGTTTCTATGTAT
Source organism: Chatrabus melanurus (assembly GCA_900302635.1). Taxonomy (NCBI): domain Eukaryota; kingdom Metazoa; phylum Chordata; class Actinopteri; order Batrachoidiformes; family Batrachoididae; genus Chatrabus; species Chatrabus melanurus. The sequence continues at coordinate 11,958 of OMMV01194807.1, forward strand.
TATTTTTGGCTATAAATCTTTATTTTTTTGCTTACTCTCTTTTTTCTCTGTTGCAGGAAGTACCGGTAGTGAGCAAAATGTGTGCTACTGTTGATGTTTTCTGAATGTACTTTACAATAGAACATCAGCAGGTTTAAAGGCTGGAGGCTGTTATTGGCTCCAAATCTGCAGCTAAAACTTCTTAAAGTGAACTCCAACATGGACAGAAGCAGAAGTATTGAAGGACTCTATTATTGTATAATGCCTCAGTCATGCACAGCAAATGTTTTGATGTTAAAAACATGTTGGCAAGCTGATCTTAACCGATACCCGTGTAAATACCTGCCTGATGTCAATTCAGACCAGGTCCCAAACCTGTGTAAAAGACTCGGCCTCGTGCTGTAAATCCAACAACTCAAACAGCTTTCCAGAACTTGCAAAGCCTAGACTTGCTGGGCAAGATACCACTGTGCTGTTTTACTTTCTGTTATTAAATGCAGCGATGAGTTCAGAGATTACAATCACTTGCTGTGACAAGCCACAAGACCAGTTCTTTATGATCATGTTGTGTTCACAAAGGAGGCAACAGAGAAGTCACAATTACTGCAAGTTCATTTGAGTGTGTGTGTGTGTGTGTGTGTGTGTGTGTGTGTGTGTGTGTGTATATATATATCTGACATTCCTAAGAATTATTTAACTGACACATGTTTCAAAAACCTCCCAAACAAACACAAACGTAAGTTGACAGGTTTGTACTATGAAGGAGTTGAGCCAGATCAATTAATCTTAATATGCATTTATTTGAACTCTTCTGCCAACTAATTATACTGTTGGGGTTTTTTTTCCGAGGTACGGCTGTATTTGGTGTTTCTTAAAATAAAATCACACTGTAGTTGCCATCAAGTACCTGCAGAAGAAGGGTTGAACTCTCAAAGACATTCACGCTGATACAGTTGCTATATCTGGGGGATGTTTGGGGCCCTAAACTTAATCCACGGAGGAAAACTGGGGCAGTGGAATTTAAGAGGGGCAGAGGGAGCCTTGAAGGTGACCCGAGGTCTGGACGGTCTGAAAATGTCACCACCGAAGCACAAAGTGATACTTCACAAAGCATTTTGCTCCAGTCGCTTTATACAAAAGTGAAACAGGAATGCTTGTGTCGCTGCCAGACTTTCAGCTTTTGTGCGCCTTTTGCACCAATCAGAAGATGTTTCTGGCGGGGTGTAGTTTTGTGTGTGCATGCCTTTACCTCCTCCTCAGCACTGGGCTCAGGGCTCTTGATGGGACTGGACGACTGGCTAAACACGGAGGACGACTGCCCGCTGTAGCACTAAAAAGACAAAAAAACAAAGAGATGAAACAGAAATTGTCAGATTTGTAGAGAGACTTGTAGTGTAGGGCCTCTGGTCACAAACTCTACTTCTAAGTTCTACGTTTTTTTAAACTTGGGAGAACTGGAAAAATTCATCAAGGGAGTCATTTAAATCCAACAAATCCTCGAGCCAGTTTTTTTTCCAACAATCAAATGACTACACAACAGACCAGCACGTGCACGGACAATTTGTAATGACCCAATAAATGATGTGTGTTGGTTATGTTTTAACAATGGTGCCAAACCATGATACAGATGGACGGACAGACATGCCGATTCCTATTTACCTCCCAAACTTTGTTTGCGGGGGATTTAACTAGAGACCTGTGAGCTTGAAGTGACATTGTGCTGCCATAACAGTTACATGCATGTGTTCCATATGAGTGGTAGTAAGTCTTTTGTGATGAAATACCTGAATTAACAAACTGGTTGACCTCTGTACTGAAGAACCCAGCAGGTCTGTTTATATGTGTAATTCACAAACATTATGGTTTTTTTTTTAATCCAATTAGCTCCCCTTGACTCATCAGCATCAGCTCATGCTCCCAGACTTGACTGGACTCCCCTTGAAGACGTGAGACCGTAATCATTTTCCTTCATGCACATCTTCACATGGTGTGCTACCATTGTGTCAAGTCTGATTGAAATCCATAAACCGGTTTAGGAGGAAGTGCGCTAACAAGACTCATGGCCAGACGGACGGAGGGACAGAGTGATTCCTATATAACCCCTCTGTGGCTCTGACACACAGAGGCACAGTGCAATTTTTGTCGATTGCGCCATCACTCACAGCTTCATGTTGGAGTGGCACAGAGAAGGACTTTCTTCTTTTTTCCGAGTCTCCCATGTGCCTTCTGGCAAACTGTAGCTGAACTTTCACATTTTTGTTTAAGAAAATCCTTCTCTGTGCAACTCCACCATGACGCTGTGTCACTGGTGACGCAACAGACAAAAGTTGCACTGTGCAGTATCTCCAACCACACCCACAGAAGCCTATAACCTCAGAGTTGTCATGGGTGTCTTGGTGGCTTCCCTCACTAGTCTCCTTCTTGCACGGTCACTCAGTTGAGATCTATCTACTCCAGACAGATTTCCCATACAGTACCATACTGTTTGTATTTCTTCATGATTGACGTAAATGAAGTCCAAGACATATTCAGTGACTTGGAAATGTTCACGTTTCCATCCCCTGACTTGACTCAAGAAAAATTACTGTAAAAGTGATGATTTGTATTAACAAGGATATATAGCTTGTCCAATTACTTATGGGCTCTGAAAATGAAGGGACTGTGTATAAAAATGGTCATAATTCCTAAATGGTTAATGTGATATTTTTGCTAAACCTCTTGAATAAAAGCTGAAAATCGACACTTCAGGCACATGTTGATTGTGGTGGCGTACAAAGGCAACATTACAAAAATCAACACTGTCCAAATACTTATGGACCTGACTCTGTGAGGTGTTTGATGTTTCAAGGTCAAAGGTCATGTGACCAATAGCATGGTGATATATGACTTCATGTTAAGAGTTTCACAGTAACCACACATGTATCTTTAACTAATTCTTCAAAATAGCCATTCTAAATATTCCCTATACATATTCAATTCAATTCAATTCAATTTCAATTCAATTTATTTATATAGCGCCAAATCACAACATAGTCGCCCCAAGGCGCTTCACAAGGGTAAGGTCTAACCTTACCCACCCCCTGAGCAAGCACAATAGCAACAGTGGTAAGGAAAAACTCCCTGGATGTTTTATAAGTATAGGAAGAAACCTCAAGCAGACCAGACTCAGAGGGGGGACCATCTGCTATGGCCATCACATAAGCACCGGTCCCAAATTTTGACCTTGGCCTGTGACTTTGACTTTTAACTGATTTAAACTGAGGTCAAAGAATTTGATTTTCAACCCAATTTGGACCAAATGGGGCACATACTTTGGCGGAATCCAGAATTGCTCTGGCAAGGTCAGCCAGAGGTCAATTATTTGGGTGAAGGTC
>OMMV01194819.1:0-14041 GCA_900302635.1 Chatrabus melanurus
CCCGAACCGCTTCAACTGGCTCCTTTCGATACGAAGACTTTTGATCTATGATTTGTAAAAAGCTTTCAAATTGAATTCCCATCCTGAGTTATTGTCCAGGATTGGAATGAGTCCCAATATAGGCCATGGGCTAAGTAGGGTACACGAGAAACCCCCCCCCCCCTACATTTTAATGAACCAAAATTTAACAATGGTTTGGTTTATTTATCTATGATGGACAAAGATGAAAATTCAGCTATTGTATTCTTCGTATGCTTCCCACGTTTGGAGAGGGGGCATGGACAGAAGCATCACTTTTTTTTTAACCATTTAAAGCAACAGGAATGAAAAGAAGGCATTTCTTAGAGACATGTAAAAACATTTTGTCTGTGTATATTCCCCCAGTATTTTTGCAGATGTTTTGGCTGTAATAATAATAACAATAATTTTATGCTTACAGACAGGTGACAAATTATGAATAATATGGTGTGACCTTTGCAGTCACCATTTTTAATCAAGTTGAACACCTATAGGAGATTTTGGACTGACACAATGGACAGCGCTCTCCACCATCAACAACAAAGAATGAGGGATTATCTTTTGGAAGAATTGTGTTCCATCCTTTCAGCAGAGTTCCAGAAATTTGTAGAATCAATGCCAAGGTGCCTGGTTGCCATCCGAGCAGACAAGTGGTCAATCTCCACCTCCTGAAAGTAGTCATCTATGTGTTAGAGCTAGGTGATACATGGGCATCCCTTTGGTGTTGGCGGATTGCTGGAGTCGTCAACACCGACACTCCTGCGCACTGAATCGTGCCCAGAGAAACATGCCACATGTCAAAAAAAAACAAAAAACGAACCTGATGCTCCCTCTCAATGCAAGTACGGCACCTTACTTGATTCTCTTTAAGTAATCGTGTGTTTGACACAAAGTTATTCCAATGTTACCCAAGGATGTCCTGCAGAGACCTCGTACCAGAGACACCCAGTCATCAACTTAAGTCAGTGGCTAGCATCTCAGTCTCATATCCATACTGTACGACCGGAAGCACCAGGACCCTAAAGACTTCGAGCTTTGTTCTTCTGCAAAGGTATAAACATCACCATACACCTCTGTCCAGCCACTCCATAAGCTCTTCCCAGTTGTCTAATGATCGCAAAGGCCAATGAGCCAGAGGCATGAAAGTCACTGCCAATTTAAATGAATCTCTCTGCATTTTCAACGCTTTCAACTGGATCTTAGTTTTGATCCAGGATAATCACAAACTGAAAGTCAGAGAAACAAATGGATGAAACAATGGATGTTGCACAATGGAGTGCAGCATCCATTGTTCGCACAAAGATCACATCATCATCTGCAAAGTCAAGGTCAGTAAAGCTTTCAACGCTGACAAAGGCACCTAAGTTGCTGAACTCCACAACACTACCTACCATCCAGTCTATAGAAGCACTGAACAGAGTTGGAGCCAGAACACAGAGTTGGAGCCAGAACCATAAGCTTGCATTCAATAAGTACTCACAGAGCTAGGATGTGGTCAGTGGTTGACTTCTTGGGTGTAAAACCAGACTGCTCTGGTCTCTGAGTGGTAAGTAACTGGGACAAGATCCTGTTAAGAATAACCCTTCCAAGAATTTGAGCATCCTTACATGAAACACAAAGGGTAGAAACAATCCACAATATCGGGAATGAACTGAAAGCCTTGAAGAAGCCGCACAAGTTGGCTTGTGAAGAGGAGTGGGCACTACTTGCAGACATCCAGCTTATGCTTAGGAAGAGGCTCATAACCCTGCGGCAAGCTGAGCAGCACAGGAGGTGGTGGAGGGGCAAGGCTCCGAAATGGACTGCCATCATTAACACCTCATTTAGGTTTAGCAGACAGTGCCTTGGGCAAACACACAGTGGACACCAAACAGGTTCAAAGGAGGAACTCGACCAACACCTTCACAATACCTTTTAATGATCCCACTACAAACCAAGACCAAGGGTAGGGTGATGCTATGATGAGACCACCAGAGCCTGCAGAGGGATTTGACCTGCGGGAACCAATGATGAAAAAAAATTCAGGATGTGATGAGGAAAGCAAGGTCCAGGTCAGCGTGAGGACCAAGTGGAAGGCTTGATCAACCTCAGGAGACGGCGGAGGGAGAGGACTAGGAAATGGACTGACATCATTAACACCTCATTTCGGTTTACCAGTCAGTCCCTTAGTCAGTGGACACCTAGGCTGTTCAAAGGAAAAACTCAACCAACATGATCCCACTACAAACCAAGACCTAGGACATTGTGATGCTACATCGAGACCACCAGAGCCTGCAGAGCAGCACCACATCCTGAAAGCAGTTCAGGATGTGGTGAGGAAAGTAAGGTTCAGATCAGCACCAGGACCAAGTGGAAAGCTTGATAAACCTTGGCTGGGTCGCCTGAGTGAGGGTATCTGGTTTCTAAATGACCTGAAACACCGGATGACCTCAAATAACATCACTGACGATGTGCCCTAGCTTTGGATCAGAAGACATACACACACACACAAAGTGCATTTAATGGCTTGTGTTTAAAATGAATGTCTACTACAGCATCTACTTGTCTTCTTTTGATGAGCACAGGCCCATATTTATGCATGTTTGATTACAAGCATTTGTGGTGCTTGATAAATGACAGAATAAGTATATTTTGTGAAAGAGCTGAAGTCATTAGACCTAAGATTGCTTTTGAAATCATCAGTGGTGATTTTTTTTTTTTTTACTGTGCTGACTGTTACAAGCTACTGAAACTGGCCTGATATCACAAATTACGCAAAATAAAATAATTCAAAGTGGATGTATCACTGTCAACGTGAGTGACTCTCCTCCTTAATTAACAGCACACGTTACTCTGTGGATGCAGATTAGAAAAAAGCTTCTGGTTATAAACTCAAAAGGAAAATTGCCCACATATATATAAACCACCCTGATCAAACAACCTTCTCTGAATCATTAACCCTAAAACAGTGTGATGGACACTGCAAAGTCAGATATCTTGCACCGCTCTGTTTGAATTAAGCCTGCGCAGTAACACTGAGCCAGGGAAGGAGAAGCCCAAAGGCCAGAATATACCGAATACTGCACAACTGCACCAAAATGAACCTTGAGACATATCAGAAAAACAGTTAATGACATCTCAGCATGACTAGATAAAGTAAAATGGATAACTCTTTTTATTGTTTTTTGGAAGTGAGTCCACCTCGTTAATGAGTCCACCTTGTTAATATCCTTGTGCCACCCTGCAGGTGAATAAAAATTCAGATAAAATAAACATTTTAAGGATCATGGCATTATTAAAAATGGGATATTGGCCTGAAGGTCTTGTGTCCCCTGTCGGACGGTGACTGTGCACTGAAAGTATGGAAAGTTATTGCAAGTGCATATGTAGTACTGTCATTTTCGGGTTTTTTGCTCTGATCTTGGAAAGTAGGTCAAGGTCATTCATGATGAAACTCATCCAAGACCTCCATGGGATGCATCTGTGGTACAAATTTGGTGGCCGTGCACTGAATTTATGGAATGTTATTGCAAGTACTGTTATTTTTGTTTTTTGGGGGGTTTTGCTCTGTTACTTTGGAAAGTAGGTCAAAGTCACTCATAACTGAACTCATCCAAGACCTCCATGGGATGCATCTGTGGTACAAATTTGGTGGCCGTGCACTGAATCTTTGGAAAGTTATTGTGAGTACTGTTATTTTTGTTTTTGGGGGGGTTTTGCTCTGTTACTTTGGAAAGTAGGTCAAAGTCACTCATAACTGAACTCATCCAAGACCTCCATGGGATGCATCTGTGGTACAAATTTGGTGGCCGTGCACTGAATCTTTGGAAAGTTATTGTGAGTACTGTTATTTTTGTTTTTGGGGGGGTTTTGCTCTGTTACTTTGGAAAGTAGGTCAAAGTCACTCATAACTGAACTCATCCAAGACCTCCATGGGATGCATCTGTGTACAAATTTGGTGGCCATGCACGCAAGCTATCAAGAGTTATTGAGAGTACTGCGTTTCACCTGGACACATGCACACACACGCATGCACAGATGGACAGCATTTCTATGTTCCCCTGCTGGGACGATGGGGGACAATAAAGTTAATCTCCCAAAGACAAAAGCTGATGCTGGTAATAAGCATCATAGGCATACCAGTAAAGACATTTAGCAATTATGGTGCTAATTCAAATTTTGCTGCAAGTAGGATTGACATCACTGGAAATATGCACCAACTGATCTTAAGAGTGTTTTATTTATTTATTTACAAATTTCTAGAATGTTTTGTGTTTGTGTTCCTCAAAGCAACTTTGAGGAGCGAACACACTTATGTTGCATTCACAAGTTCAGGTCAGGTCTGGGAGCATGACCTAGTGCCGCACGTTGCTGCATCCATCACATCACAGAACTGCCTTGAGTCCTCGATGGCAACCACCCAAGCGCACAACCAGTCCATCCCCACCTCTCGAACGTAACCATCTATCTGCTGCAGCCACCTAAAATGTGGACATCCCCTTGGACTTCTTCAGCTGTCAGGGTCCTCAACACTGAGGCATCTACATGCTGGATCATGCCCAGAGAAATGTGCCACATGGCAAAAATGATGTAGTTTAGTAATTGGCCATTTGACCCAAAGTCATTCCAGCAGTAGTCAAAGATCCTCTGAAGAGACCTAGTTCTAGACATCTAATTGTCGTCTTAGGTCACTGGTTAGCATCCAAGTCTCTCAACCACACAGTAAGGCAAGAAACACCAGGACCTTAATGACGTGGTCCTTTGCTCTCCTGCAAAGGTATTGGCATTGCCGAAGAAAATCTGTCTAGTGAGCTCATGACTGCACAAGCTCTTCCCTGGCATTACTCGACCTCAAAGGCTGAGGACCAAGAGACATGAGCATCACTGCGAACATAAGTGAATGTCTTCACAAGGTCAACACTTTAACTCCATACAGAAACACTTCTGATGGTCACGTTCAGGAAGTCATTGCAAACCTGGGGCCTCATTTATGAAACATTGCGTAGGATTCTTACTAAAAGTATACGTACCAACAAAAGCCGAAAACGGCGTATGAACAAAGTCAGATTTACAAAACAATCCGTACGCACACCTGTGAGCAAAACCCTCTTAATAAATCATACACGACTTTGAATTGTGCACAGTTGGATCTGCCTCATATCCCGCCCTCTACACACCAACATTCAACCACAAATGGTCAATGCACAACACCACATGAAACCTGAAACGTACTTATTATGGCAGCTGAGAGGAAGAGCAGGAAAAGAAACATTTCTGAAACAGAAATTGAGGCGCTTCTGTGTGATCACAACCGTGAGATGACAAAAAACAATAAATAACACAGGGTGGCGACCGCGAGCCCACAAGTAGTTTTGAACCCAACCATTCATAACAATCATCACTTTTACAGTCAGTTTTCTTCAGTCAAGTCAGGGGATGGATACATGAACATTTCCAAGTCAGTGAATTTGTGTTGGACTTCTTTTACATCAATTATTAAGAAATACAAACAGTATGGTACTTTAAATGGACTACATTTCTATAGTGATTTTCCATCTGAAGTAGATGCTCAAAGCACTTTACAGTGATGCCTCATATTCACCCACACATTCACACACTCATGTGCTGCCATGCAAGGCACTCAACTACACACCGGGAGCAAATTGTGCATAGTGCAAATTTTGCATTTTGCATCACCAGTTATAGCTTCATGATGAAGTGGTATAGAGATTTTCTTAAAAAGAAGACTTGAAAGTTCAGCTACAGTTTGTCAGAAGGCACATGGGAGATGCAAGCCTAAATTTGATCTGTTTTGTTGTATGAAAATCCTTCTCTGCTCTATTATTTTTGTTACATATTAATGTAGTGATATGTGAATGGATTTCACTTCATGATCTCATAATATCAACATCACTGTTGATTCCCCTCACTGAGACTTGCTATTCTGCTGCGTCCTCTGCAGTTAGTATGGCAAGTATACCGTCCCTACACATGGTGGCTCAAATATATCAACAGAACATCAGTCTGAGTTTGAGCTAGATGATGCAGAAGAAATTTCTCAAAGTCAGCCAACAGGAGAGGGCACACTGTTTTTCAAATTGACAACGATCTGTTCAATGAGTCACATTCACAAGTGGCTCTTTCTCTCATTTCTCAACCAGCTGTGAAGTTGGTAAGTGGTTCAGCATAAAAACAGTAGAATCAGGAGAAACTTATCCACTGGTTAAAAGTCAAGGTCATGGGACAATGTTACAATTCTGCCCAATGCTTGTACTATGTAGTTGGGGATATTTACTTGAGGAATTGGTGAAAGATACATCCATGGTTACTATTAAACACAAATATGAAGTCACATATCACCTTTCTGTCTTGAAATGTAAAACTCAAGGTCATAACTCTTTAACTCAATCACTTTGGAGCCAATATGGATTAAATATGGAGGAAGGGTTGTATGTTGATCCAGCTTCAGCTGATGAATGAAGAAAACAAGAGGGAGAGAAGTCTGGATGATGTGGATGGAGTAAATCAGTATATGCAACAGATTAGTAAAGAGGTGGAGGTGGGCTTGCATCAAGGATCGGCTCTGAGCCCTTTCTTGTTTGCAATGGTGATGGACAGGTTGATGGACGAGATCAGACACGAGTCTCCATGGACTATGATGTTTGCAGATGACATTGTGATCTGTAGTGAGAGTAGAGAGCAGGTTGAGACGAGCCTGGAGAGGTGGAGATATGCTCTGGAGAGAAGGGGAATGAAAGTCAGTCAAAGCAAGACAGAGTACATGTGTTTGAATGAAGGGGAGCACGGTGGAATAGTGATGTTACAAGGAGTCAAGGTGGTGAAGAAGGTAAATGAGTTTAAATACTTGGGGTCAGCTGTCCAAAGTAATGGAGAGTGTGGTAGAGAGGTGAAGAAAAGAGTGCAGGCAGGGTGGAGTGGGTGGAGGAAGGTGGAGGCAGGAGTGATTTGCAACAGAACAGTATCTGCAAGCGTGAAAGGGAAAGTTTACAAGTGAGACCAGCTATGCTGTATGGCTTGAGGCAGTGGCACTAACAAAAAGACAGGAGGATTTTTTAAATTTTTTATGGGGGTGATGAGGATGGACAAGATTAAGAATGAACGTATTAGAGGGACAGCACAGGTGGGACGGTTTGGAAACAAGGTTGAGAGGCGAGACTGAAATGGTTTGGACATGTGCAGAGGAGGGACACATATAGGGAGAAGGATGTTGAGGATGCATTGTTAGATGTTTTCTCATTTACAATAAACAGTCATAATTGTGTGTCCTGTGTGTAATTCATACTGAATAGAATATGGCAAAGAGAGAAGTGCCAACATTCGTACATCACACTACATATTTGGTTGATTTGCATTTAACTAGGTAATAGTGTCAGTCGGCATGAAAGCACTAACGGCTGTGGCCAACTGACATTTGACCCAATGATCTTGACCTTTTCCAAAATGATTGACCTCCGTCTTACCTTGCCATGGCAATTCTGGAATCCGCCTAAGTATGTGCCACATTCACTTTGAAAATCAAATTCCTTGACCTTTTTTTTTTTTTTTTAAATTGTAATTTCAGGGCCAATCTTCCTGGACAGATCAAGTTTGGTAGAAATAAGCAAAAGGACCTGGGAGAAGTAGGACAACAAAGAGATAGGCAGACCTGGCCTCAAACCCAATAATTGACCTTTGGCAAATTTGACCTTGCTGGGCAATTCCGGAGCCCATCCCATATAGATTGCCAAGTTTGATGCAAATTGTAGAGAAAAATTATTAACCTTTGCCCCCAATGCACATCCTCAGAGAGGACGGCGCTCCACAGGGTCATCAGGGCAGCAGAGAAAACAATTGGCTGCCCCCTCCCCACCGTGGAACAAATTTATACCTCCAGATGCCACAGGAAAGCAAAAGACATTTCAAAGGACTCATCACGTCCCGGCCATTGCCTCTTCCAGCTTTTGCCATCAGGCAAGAGATACAGAGCAATGAAAACCAGGATCAACCGTCTTAAAAACTGTTTTTATCCCAAAGCAATCATGGCCCTAAACTCCAATGTGCAATAGACCTTAAGCCAACCAGTGCAACTTATATATATATTTTCTACTAGTGCAATTTGTTCATATACTTTTGTTATTTATTTGTTCCATACCTCATAGTCAACGGTGCCATAGTCAACGGCACCTTCAATTTCGTTGTTCCTTTAAAAAAGTGACAATGACAAAGATTTATTTATCAATGACCTTGACCCCAATTATTGACGTTTGGGGAATTTCAGGACCCACCTACATCTGTAGCTATTGTTTTTATATTTGTCTGCTGTTGCTTTTGCTTTATGTTTGCTTTTTAAATGCATTTTCTGCACTGTTTTTAGCTATTTATTGTCTTGCTTTTAGCTTTTGTTTTTAATGATCTCCTTTAATGTTTTATTTTAATGTATTTCTCTTGTAAATCACCTTGAATTGCCTTGTGTATGAATGGCGCTATATAAATAAAATTGCCTTGCTTTGCCTTGCCTTGCCTTACATGTTTGCCAAATTTGGCGGCCATCAGAGTGAAAAGTCAGAATTTTGACCTTTGATGCCAATGACCTTGACAAAAACAAAACATTTAAGGGCAATTCTGAGGATGACTGTAATCCACATATGAAGTTTGGTAACAAACAGAGAGATCAACCAAAATTTCACCTTTGATCCCAACGATCTTGACCTTTGCCAAAACAAACCCCTTGACCTCCCTTCTGGGCTCAACCTACATGCACACACCAAGTTTGGTGGAAATTGGCCCAGGTATCTTGGAGGAGTAGTGGGAACAAATAAACAAACGCACACAAACAAACAAACAAACGTTTCTCAAATGATAGTATTTACCAATAATCTTCATTTCTTTTCTGAAGACTTTTACAAAGACTGAACATGAAAGCCTCGTCCCAGATGTTACAAAATAGCCGAACATAATGTTAAGCAGTGAATGAATCATTGCTTCATGCAAAAACACACTTTTGAGGAAAAATTAGTCGTCAGATGTCCAGCAATAAAAATGCTTGCTCTCTTTACACAAATAAAAAAGAGAGAGAGAGAGAATATTAATGTCCACATACAAAGGTTGACTCAATTATGTGAGAGACGCTGGCTCACTTAAACATTTTATGCCTCATATTTAAAAGAAAATTAGATCATTCCAGTGACTAACGGTTGTCATAAAAAGCCAAACATATATGGAAATACAAGCAAACATCCAGAATAATAAAGGGGTAATAAACAAGTCCAGTTTTCTGTCTAACTGGCCATTAAGAATACAAACTCCTGGACATGAAGCTAAGTATCTTCCCTGATGATCTGCTCTCTAATGGTTTATGCATTGTGATTCTCTCGGAATTAAAATAAAGATGTCGGTACCCCGCGATAGAAGCGTTTATTGTTCTGCGGTGTGCGTATGTGTGTGTAGAAATGTGCACATGCGCGTGTTCACAGCGGTGCATTTAATCAGCGTTATGGATAGTTTTAATTTGGCAATGCTTAATATTGCTGTCCCCATTACATTCAGATAGTGTTTAAGCTGCAAAATTGAATTTTTAAAATGAATCATTGCAACCGCACCATGCACCAGCAGCACAGATAATTCAAGTTGAAAAATAACTTTGGCTTCCCCCCCTTTCTTTCTGCACAGTCCCTGCACAAGGAGGATGGATAAGCTGCTGCAGAAATGAGAAGAGTTTGCACATCTTACGGACAGCTGTGATAACCGAATTCTACCTCAAATCAAAAAACACACTATAAAAAGAAACACAAGGGCATTTACCAAATATATTCATAAAGACAAGCCATAATAATGTAATAAATAAAAGTATAATGAAAAAACAAAAAACATACCTCACCAGATCCATCAAAACTGAAACCTTCAGAGCATGAAGTTTCCTCTTATGTCCTATGTATACGTTGATTTACACTTTTTTTTTCCAATATTTTAGAAATTTTAAAATCCATTTGCTGCATAGAGTATTTTTTATCTAATACAGTGTGCGCATCATGTATGAGCACCTCTATAACAAAAAAAAACATGTATATATGTACAGAGGTATACACTGTAGAAAGTACAACAAACTGGAGCAACAACAATCAGAGAGCGTGTAGCACTGTGTAAAAGTCTTCGGCACATTTAATGTGCATAAAAAGTGTTGAACTTGTTGAAAGATTCACTTTTCTCAGCAGTGACATTCATGTATCTGGGTCCTCGACTCCGTGCAATCTTTCTACTCATCTCTCAATCGCAAAGGCCAAGATGTGTTTGCTGATACCGAAAGCTTTTCAGGAAAATGAAGGTCCAAGTCTTCAGGATCCTGGTGCTTCTTGTCTTCCTTGTCCTGAGACTTGGTCCACTGACCTTAGGCAATGGCGAGATGTCTTTCTTATCAGGTCTCTCTGGATAATCCTTGTGTTCCACAAGAATGAATTTGTGTCAAATGAACAGTTACTGAGGGAAACTCAGATGAGGCATAGTACTTGCACTGAGAGGGAACGTCAACTATGACACTAATGCCATGTGGCGGGATTTTCTGATAAGACTATCTGATCTAGGTAAGATGTGTTTTATCAGGGTTTTTTTTTTACCCCGCATGCAGGTTGATGAGCAGGCAGCCCAGTGGATAAGGATATAGGCTAACAATTTGTAGACAGAGGATCGATTCCCGGTGAGGGTGATGCTACCTTTACAGCTTACCCAGCTGTAAAGGCGCAATCTCACCTAGATGTTTGTACCAACGTAGACAAACGTATTTGCAAATGTCTGTGTCCGCTAGCTTCTGCTAGCCTCCACTGGCCTCCACCGGTCTATGCTGATGAACGTCGGCTGCATCTCAACATGTTTAAAATTTCTTGCCGTTTGCCAACGTACTTCTGGCTACATTGAAAAGTTGATCTCCGCTACGACCAAGTTCCCTCCGCTAGCCTAAGTTACTGGTGCGATCGCATATGCTGAATAACGTTTGGGTGCTGCTTCGCCCTGCCTGCTCATAATCACTGGACAGTGGTGTGTCGACCCCCTCTCCCGCACGTTGCCACGTTGGCAAAAGTCCCGCTTGTTCTAATGGCGCGCTGGCTAACGGCCGCGTCCGCTGGCCTCCGCTAGCACCACGTTGTGGAACGCTGAGCTGCGTTAGAGGTTCGCTACCAAACTCCAGTAATGTGATTTTTGCTGACATTTGGCCAATTTTCTTGCCTTTGCACTGCGTTCTCCAAACGCTGGGGTAAACGTTAGTGAGATTGCACCTTAAATGGGTACCGGCCTTGGTTGGGGAAGTAACCTGCATAGGACTGGTGTCCCTTCAAGGGGACATGATCATAGACATGATACATAGATTCCAAGTCATGCTTCGGAATCTGGAGGCAAGCACTGGCACCAACAGGCCTCATGGCCCATAAAGGACTTACTTACTGCACGCGAACAGCGTACTGTAATCGCCCCTGGGTGTGTGTGTGTACATAATAACAAAACAAAAAAACATGAAACTTGGTGGGAATATTGCATGGGTTAGTGTGTCCACAGCATTGACTTTTGTAACGGATTGGTCAAAGGTAAGGTCAAGCAAAACGCAGCCAAAAGCATGTTTGATCAAAAGCTCATATTGATCATCATAATATTAAGTCATATACAGTCAAAAACAACAACAACAAAACAACTTACGAGCAGGGTATGTATCAGCCCTCTGATGCCTTTCATTTTATTGTTGAATAGTCATTGGTGACTGTATTTTAGGTTAATGTGTGTGTTTAATTTTGTTTTTAATTTGAAAATGAGGTGTGCAATTTTATTGCCTTTTTTTAAACAGAAATAAGTCATTTGATTTTTGTTTATTTTCTGTGGACCCGGTACTGAAGGGTTAAAAACAAACAACTACTACATCGTTAAACCTCATAGACTGCCAAAAACCTTTGCACAGGACTCTTCTATATGCCTGACGTGAAGCTCAATTAAAAAAAATTGTGGACAACCACTTGTGGGGCAAACTGTACACATTTCATCATGAGATATACATTATTTTTTTTGACATATTGTCAAAAACACACCCACCAGATATATCTGGAGCTTTACAGCAACTGGACTTCTTTGTCTTTGAGACAATGCAGAATAACATTTGAATTAGCGCATCTATCCACACCCAGACAATCACCAACACTCTTCATTATGAGAAATGTTAGTTTTTAGCCATTAAAGAAAACTAACCAAAAAGAAAAAAAAAGCCTTCTATAGTGCAGGAAATCACTATTTGATTGTCGAGCTCAACTCTGGTTGTTTGTGTTTACCAGCAAGTTGCAGCCCACAGAGAAACCTGACATGCTTTTATATTAAGCATGAGTTTGCAATTGAACAAAGAAAAGAACGGATGGCGATACAGGGTCTGACAGGCAGCGGTGAATGCACACATCAGCAGCGCGTACAACAGCAACGACGTGAAGGTTTTGACACGTGTGGCCGGATGATCTGACAGCAGATGGAGACAACATCGCAGCGTTCCTGGCTGTCATTAGAAAACCTGTCAGCTGACGCCTCTCCCCCTGTTATAGATGTTGATAGCCGGCTCGTAATGCTGCTGGTTGCATGTCAGTTTTGAAAAATTAAAGTATCTCTCTCATCTGCTTGCTCATCGTCATTTAATTAGCAGAGATGTAGCAGCCTAACCCATTATTCTCTCATGCCTTCATCCAAACTTGTATTTGTTTGCTGCAACAGCAACACATTATTACTGTGCACCACAGACTTGTAAAATAAATCTGCACAGAAACAATGCACCTGCATGATGTGTCAAGAGTATTTAGTGATTTAAAATGGCAAAATAATTACACTATATATATACACATACTATTATAATAGCGCAGTGGACTCTGTCTGTACGTCTGTCTGTGCGGAGCATCACGCAAAAACCGTTGGGAGGTGACTGTTGCCCTTTGACATGCTTATGTATTTTGACCTGAAGAAAACTGCAACTCAATCCAACCATTATTTGCTGAGAAATCAATGATTTTATGTTAAAAAGGACTGACAAATGACATTGGTTGGTCCAAACTGACATTGCTTCAGGCGCAGTCACACTATGACGCTTGGGCCAGCAACTGGTGAACGAGGTGAAAGTGAGAGAAAAGTGGCAACACGTCGGCAAAAATCACGTTCTTGGAGTTTGCTAGTGGACCTCAAATGCATCACATCTTTTCACATGTTTGTAGCAGAGGTAGCCTTTATCCAGTGCTCCATTATAACAAGTGGGACTGTTGCCAACGCGGAAACGTTCGGGAGAGGGGTTCGACACACCGCTGTCCAGTGATTCTGAGCAGGTAGGCGAACCAACGGCCACACGTTAGTCAGCGAAGATGGCCGCACCAGTAACTCAGGCTTTTGGAGTCTGTTTGCACCGGCACTGCAGGCTAGTGAGGGCTACGGTGTGCAACGTGCACGTAGCGACGATCTACGCTCTGGAACAGTCTCCTACGTAGCCATGTACGTCGGCAAATGGCGAGAAATTTTCAACATGTTGAAAATTTTGGACGCGGTTGCCGTTCATCAGCAAACACCGCCAAATGCTGCAGAAGGCTAGCACAGGTTAGCAGAGGCTACTGATCACAGATGTGTGCAAATATGTTAATCTTCGTCGACCCAAACGTCATAGTGTGACTGTGCCCTAAGTGAACATCAACAATGCAAGTTGGTCACGTGATGACTTACTAGTTGCTAAGAAACCAATCACAATTGAGTGTTCAGGTCATGTGACCTATTTCCTACAGTTCCCTATGGCCCTATTTCCGTGATGTCCCACATTTAAACCCATAATTGCCTCCAGATGTAGGTGAAAAACAATTGATCTCACCAACCAGAGACAGTGGTAGTTGATAAGGAACAGAAGACTGCAGTTGTGATAGATGTGGCAATCCCAGCCGACAGCAACATCAGAAAGAAGGAGGACGAGAAAATCGAGCTGTGACCCCCCCAAATTGGAAGGGTGGCTCCAGCAGATTCCAGGCACAACATCAGAGGTCTCTATCCAGAAGAACGC
>OMMV01194820.1:0-17805 GCA_900302635.1 Chatrabus melanurus
TATCCAGCACGGACCTCAAAGGCTGTGCACACGCACACATCCACACAACAGGAGGCTTGGACTAAAAAACTCGCCATATGGACGGGTTATTAGGCCGATCGCTCAGCTCCTGTGTTCTCCGCGACTTCCAGGGTTATCCCTTTAAATAGATCGACACTACTGTGCATCAGGAACTGTACTCAATCTACCTTATTCTCAATTTGTCACCCTGACATTGGAAAAAGAAGTGTGGCGGCATTTTGAAAGAGTTTTTTTTTTTTTGTGAAATTTTACTTGGAAATATATTTTGCACTTTGTCACATTCTTTCACAGAACTCACAGTCCAACTGGCAGCGCGTTTATTATCCACCAGGATGTGTAAAATTTGCTATTCATTGTTTAAAAAATCCCTGACTGTTATTCGGTGCTCGGCTCAGTCTGAATTCATGCAGATTGGCACAGATCGGTTCTTTTTAACTCCTTCCAGTCGTCGTCCATTAGACCACCCGGTTTTGTGATAGATCCAGATCTTTGTGATGTCATAAAGGCAGTACTTGGTAAAAAAAAAATCTGGTCAGATCCAGATCTGCTGAATAATGTCAACCTTTATGACCTATGGGTGCAAAATCAAAGCTTATTACTCTTCAACATATGATAATGGAGTCATTTACTTTGTACAAACAAACAGAAAACCTTTTTAAATTTCAGGAAAACACAATTGCCATCAAGTTGAGACATTCTCAGGTTCAACAATAATGACAAAAACATTAAAATATTTGGGCTAACAGATGATTTTTCTTCAAGTTAAACATTTTTCAAAATAGTTATTTTGGGAAGACAAGCCAACTACTTGCATTAACCTTTGTGATGTTGCTAAATATGTAAACTCCAACTGCAGAAAGACTTGGAATTAGTCAACAAATTGAAAAATAATATATTATGGTTTTGTGGTTCGTGGATGCTGGATGGAGGATGGATTCGGAGCAGGTGTGGTTGTCCGTGAGTGAGACAGTCTCCATTCAGAAATGTGCTAAATCAGAGAAATAAATCCATACTTTCTGACTGTTTCACAGCAGTTATGTTCTAAAACTCAAATAACACGGCCGTTCCTCCACACAACCCTGCAGAAAGGATTCTGTGAGAATTTAGCCGTGAACGAAAAAGAGGAAAAAAGGAGGTCAGGCGAGATATGGAGTGAGGGAGACACCAGTTCTGCACAGAAAATGAATAAATCAAAGAAACAAACTTTTGTTTTCTAGTTATTTCACAGCTGCTCTGTTCTAGATAGAGGGTCAAAAGTCCACACAACCCTGCAGAAAGGATTCTGTATGACTGTACCTGAAGCAGACAGTTCGTCCGTCTCTCCGTCTCGCTCAACATATGCTTGATTGAAGTTACGTGTCGCTTGAAATGAGCTTGTTTGTCAGTTCCTTTCATTTCTAAAGCTGAGGTCCGGTGACTCAAAGGCCGCCGTTGATTGTACAGTGAAGGACTTTCAAATTTAAAGCCCAGGTCTGAAGATTACAAAACCCTGTCCTCTAGTTTAACGGTTATGTCCACAGATCAACAAAAACAGACCAATGAACTCCACCTTCAGAGCTAACAAATGACAAGCCAAATGTAAAACCTTTGACAGCAATGCTTCGGATTCTTTTAGTCAACATTCGCTCGTGAATGACACATCATATGTTTATATGTTTCTCATTCCTTTCATATTTGACCCAAAAATGCTGTTATGGGAACAACAGGTGCGTTTGTCCAAAGCCGCTGGAGGAACGAAGAATCAGGTTTTCTGCGAGCCAATTAGATGAACACTTTTGATGTATTCCTTTTAGCGAGTTGGCTAATGACTCTTTTTGCAAACGACGACGGGTTAATGTGGGTTTTGGGGTCACGAGTGCACCCTGCGCCGACTGTTTGCCCTGGTACGTGTATGTCTGGAAGCGCAGGATGTGGTTTATGGATTTGGTCTTCCATTTATAATTATGCCTTTCAGTCAGCGTTTGATGTTTTGTTGAGTATTTTTTAGCTTCCTGATGATAATGGAACTCTTGTATGTCACTGATCTTTGGGTTTGTACTTCCTTCGGCACAGGTGCAACTAGCGGTACTTTACTGCACTCACCACTCCTCGACAGCAATGTGATTTCCTCCGTTTGTTTGTTTGTGCGTCTCCAGTCACAAGAAGTCAAAGTTGTGGAGGGATTATGATTTTTATTTTATTTTTGCAGGAGCAGGTTTTGGGACTGTTAGAGAGACGAATAGTTTTTTGGGGATTATCCAGGTCTGGATTTTCACATTTTTAAAGGAAGCCACGCGGTTTTATGGTCTTTATGCTCACAGGTTGACTTGATCATTTTTACTCAAAGTTGAGGGTCACTGAGGTTCTGTTCTTTACAGGGATTCAGGTTCTGAATTTTTCTTTATAAAGGTTACAGGCAGGACTGTTTTAGTCTCCGTGGCTCCTGTCCCCAGGGGTACGTCTCTGATTGACTCAAGTATTTGACTTCAGGTAGAGTTTGACTTTGCTTAATGCTCTTGAAACCAATCCCACCCTGAGACCTGGATTGGACTAAATGATATAGTGATGGCACATCGCGTTTTTGTACCTACCTTTCCTCTGACAGGGGAATTGTTGAAATTGAAAAATTCATTCATTCATTTTCTGCCGCTTATCCAGGTCGAGGTGGCAGCAGACCAAGCAGCTCAGTCCACACATCCCTATCCTCGGCCAACCCTAACCCTAACTCTTCCTGGGGGATCCCAAGATGTTCCCAAGCCAGCTGCGAAATATAATCCCTCCAGCGTGTCCTGGGTCTTCCCCGGGGCCTCCTCCCAGTTGGGCGTGCCTGGAAGTCCCCCCTAGGGAGACGACCAGGGGGCATCCTCACCAGATGCCCGAACCACCTCAACTGGCTCCTTTCAATATGAAGAAGCAGCGGCTCTACTCCGATTCCCTCCTGGATAGTCGAGCTTTTCACCCTGTCCCTGAGTGTAAGCCCAGACACCCGATGGAGGAACCTCATTTTTTTCAACGTACGGTACTCAAGGCAAATTCCAAAAAAACAAAACAAAATACCAGAAATAGGAGCTTCGCACATACATCGGACATCACGGAGGCTGCCATAGAAATGACTGGGTAAATACGTACACAGAGGCTCCGACCGTATTCTTATTTAACGTTGAGCATAAATAAGCCCTTACTGTTAAACACGTTACCCTCAGTACATATATTTCTGCATATATTTCACAAATCTCCATTCCCTGCCGAGTTGGAGGCTCTGATCTTGTTGTTTCTATAATGGAACATAACTAACTGTGGGGAGGGAAGGGGGGGTTACGACATGATGAGATGATGACATTCCCATCAGGCCAGATTGCCTGTAGTGGCACTCATATGTACTTTTTACAGATTTTTCAGCCTTGATCGCAGCGTGAGCCACTCGTACTATCTATAGCTGCAGCTCCTGCAGCATCTCTCCTGGACAGACTCCTGTAGGGGATCATTACACAGTATGCAGTGTCTCTCAGACATAATGGACCCATCAGTGTAAAAAAAAAAAAAACACTTGACAGATTTCTTGTTGGCAACACATAAGGCAGATTGCCCACTTCTGTAAAAAAAAAAAAAAATCACTGCAATCCCACACTGACAAGCAACAAAGCAACACACGGGTCCACATTTACCACATAAGTGCACGTGAACATACAGTCACACCCACACAGATTAATGACACCGAGCACGATCCTCCGCTATCTCCTCCTGAACACGCCATGTATGCTAATCCCCTCGTATTGTGTTATTCTAATAAGACAGGGCGTTTGTGACAGAAAGAAGTGCAGACAGGGTGATGACACGTTGGCGGGGTAGAGATACGGGGTGATCCGGCCTGTCACGGAACACGTTTGTCCTTCCAGTCCAGTGAAGTAAGAGGAGAGGAAAACAGGGCGCCACTTTAGTTTTCTTCCTCCTCCTCCTCCTGGATCTGAAAACCAACAGCCCAGAAGTCCATCTGTGATTTAGTGAGAGTAAAGCGAGAGTAAAACGAGTCAGTGTATGCAAAGACAGAAAGAAGAAAACCGGAGCTGAAAAGACAAAGATTTAAAAAAAAAATAAAAAAAAGAAAGAAAAAAAGATAAATGTCTCATCCTTTCTACAAATCCGACGTCGACTCACATCCTGGCGTAATCCTCAGGGGAGCCCAGTTTGGTTTGAAGGCTTGTTAGTGCAGCTTGGACCAGGCTGGCAGAGACTGTGTGGTTGGAGACTGGAAACTAACACGAGTCCAAACGGCCTCCACGGATACAGAATCAGGTCTGTAATTTTCCCCTCCGTTGGTAAAATTTAGGATTTAGAGGTAAGCTGATGCCAAGACAGCGATCAAGCTGGCTTTATCAAGCGTCTCTAAACAGGAGCTCTGATTTAGAATTACACAGGACGGCATGTCTGAGGGAATCTCTACAACAGTCCTGGTTCTGGTTCCACTTCAAATTCCCTGCCTTTTTATTGATCGCGTCAATATATTCAATTACTCCAATATTGCACTTAATCATTTTGCTTTTAATAATGAGAAATCTCCTTAAAAATCATGTGGGGGGGGGTCGTATGTTATTATTTGATGGGGTTCAGTCAGAATTACACACAACTTTGAAAATATTAAAGAATTTTGAATTTTAGTTGAAAGTACTCGGGAGCTTCCAGTATTGGGTTCAAGACTACTGGTTTTATATTCAAATATAGCCCCAACTGTTCACTGTGTCAGGAGTAGGGAAACTTTATGGGAATCCCCAATGGTGTCATGGGGAAACCCCATAAACAAAAACAAATACAGCTGCTCTTGGTAGTGAATCTTGTGTGGTTAGAAGACTGAAAGTGTGTCCATTTTATGGCACAAAAACCATATGAAGTGTGTGAATATGTCAGTAAAATGTAGAGTAGGCGCTTTTTTATATTTGTCACTTTTATTTGGAGAAAAAAAGGGAATTCTTGGAGCAAATGGTGAAACTCCATGGGCCAAATGATATCGTGTAAGGTTCAATCTAAACATATCAGCTGTCATCATGCAGATTTTGGGTGCTGTGTGTCATAGGAACAGGCTTCATATTATAGAGATATATTCAAAATTTGACATTTTTAAAAAAAAATCAAGATTAATCAACAGTGAACATAATCCAGAGTTGCAGCCCTAATCAGCAGTGGATCATTGAGTTTGGCCTGCCAGAGCTAAAGACTGGTCTCAGCCTGTACATGAATGTAAAACAGTTATCAGTATGTCGTATGAGACGATGAAGGTTTGTTTTACAGTGAAGGTCATAATGAATAATCCCTCGCCAGCAGGTCAGTGAAGTAGTTCAGCCGAGTCTGCCTTTGCCTCAGGGCAGCGACTGTACAGGATGTTGGAAAGTACAATAGAGACAGCTGGGATGTGCTAGTTAGATGCACACACAGACACACACCTGCATACATCTGTACACACACACACACACACACTCACACTCCCACCCACTCGCCAACCTCCCCTTGGCGATAAAACACACACCTACAGAATGCATAAAATTCTCTCCTTCCTGCATCACAAAAACATCTCGCACCCACACATTCTCCCCTCACATGCTTTTACGTGCACAGAAACATCACCTCACACACAGTCAGAGTAAATAAATGTATAAAATGTTTCTGCGCCACACGAATACCTCCTCCTCCTCCTCCTCACTATTCACGGCAAACCAGCAGCGCCGGCCCAGAACTCGCACTCATTACCGAACAGGTGTTTTCTGCACCAGCTCTGAATTCACATCCTGTCTGTCCTTTCTCTGCGTCTCCACTTTGCCAAACGCTTCTCCGCCCTCAAGTGTGGCGCCCGTGAGGCGTCACGCTCGGCGCGTGTTTATGTCATAAAGTGAACATCCTCCACTTTTGACTATTTCCTCGCGCTCTGCAGCACAGCGTGCTGCCAATCCTCTCCCGGTCCGTACCTCTCCTGCCTCCTCGTCTTCGCCCATCTCGAGTGGGGATGCCCGACAGCGCCGTCGGGTTGTTCACCGGCCCTCCACATGCCGCAGGCCTCCCAAATCATCTTCAAGAAGGAGTCCTGCAGAGGCCGCCGCTGCTGGGGAGAAATTGCGCTGTAATTGAGCTGCGTGATAATAATACGTTCTTCTCTCTGATTTCCTATCAGCGGTGAATCATCAACACCTTCATCATCTTGCCATCACATCAGCAACGCTCCGCAGACACTTCCACACGCCGCCGCCGGAGCTGACCTGCGCTTTCATTGGATTCTTTTTCTGCACTGCTCGCTCTCTCGTTCTCATCAATTGCTCTCGTTCCACTTATTTTGCTCCCATTTCCTCTCTCTTTAACTTTCCTCTGGCTCGGGCCTCGCCACGCTCTGCTCTCATCTGTCTCCAGCCACCATTCCCGTTGCGTTCCGTTTCATTGGACGACATGCCTCAGAGGTACTCAGAAATTCCAATGTACCAAAAAACTGTGAGTGTTTGAGGGGAAACGGAAGCAGCAGAGGAGAAGATAATTAGGATTGGTGGTTGTGTGAGCACAATGTCAAACGCCTTTGTGTTATCTACTCAAAGCCTTTATGGGACGCAAACTTAGAAAAGTAGTTGACGTGATTTTTTTTTTTTTTGGAAAATGTTGAATTCGTAACACTTAGCGCTACGTTCTCATTTCTCCGCCACTTAAGAAGGCGTGATGTTAACACACGTGAATGTCACATATCGACCTCTGCGTTTCACTCTGTTAAAAGATGACAACAGCTTCAAGAAGTGAGGGAGTGTGTGTGTGTGTGTGTGTGTGTGTGTGTGCGTGCGTGCAGTAGGGTTGCAGATTTTCATTATGGAACATTTCTCATTTATTTTCCAAAAATGATTTATTCTATAAAAAATCAGTAAATAGCACACGGCAGCTGTACAAGTGTCTTTTGTCAAACTCTGCCAAAAATGTGCATTTTTCCTTCCTGGACACAAGCTTTGATATTAAGTATTACATTTTTACGTGTCCTATACAAAAAAAACAAAAACAACTTGTCCTACGCTGGTGGGTAAAACAACGAGGCAAAACTGAGTAAAATGGACGTAAATGGCACGACAACAACAATTAAATTTTATTTTGTTCAATTAAACCTGAATTAAAATAATCAAATTTTTGGTTAATTTGAAAAAAAACAAAACGTACTGGTCTGTTTTTCTCTTTGTCCATCTCATCAGTAATGATGACTAACGACTATAATATTGCTTCTGTTACGTGTTCACAGAAACTGTGCTATGTGGCCTCCAGTTTGTAATGGAATAGTAAGAGACACGCCTGGGAGGAGCTTATGGAGTAACGAGGTCATTGGACAGAGGCCTTTAGCGATACCCAGAATGAAGGTCCACGTCTTTAGAAACCTGGTGCTTCCCGTCTTACTGCATAGTTTGTGAGACTTGGACTCTAACCAGTGACCTAAGGCGATGACTAGATGTCTTTGGTACCAGGTCTCTTTGTAGGATCCTGTGTCAGATTAGTGAGACTCATGAAGTGCACCACTTGCATCGTGCCTGATGTTCCATGTGGTGCGCTTCTCTGGGTGTGACCCAATGTGTAGGTGCCTCGATGTCGAGGACCCCCAGAGACACGCCCATGTATCACCTAGCTACGACAGACAGATGGCTACGTTCGGGTGGTGGGGATGGACCGGCTCTGTGCCAGGGTGGTTACCATCCAGGACCCACGGCGGTTCCGTAGTGTTGTAGATGCTGTCAGACCTGAACTAACCTCGAAATTATTTGACCTGTAGATGACAGCAGTCTCACCAGTTGTTAAAAGAGGCTTCAAATAATGAAAGTTTTGGTGAAGCAATTGGCTATTAGTGTTGAGGCTTTCTGAATATTTTAATTAATATGAAATATTAGCACCAAATTCCATCTTCCAGCAGATACTACGAGCAGTTTTTACATCTTCAGCTGCCCTGTTGTAAGAATGCAACTGCATGTGTTTTACACCTTCGTCCGCTGGACAAGGTTCCCAGTGATTCCCGAAGTAAGCCGACCACGCATTGTTGCGAGATGTGAACATCGTCCATCAAGCTCAATGCTAACGATATGGAGAAAATAAAGAATTTGACCAATTTCAACTAAAAAATTATATTTGTCCAGTTCAGACAATATAGTAGAGTTTTTGTTAATGTTGATCCCTCAGGTTGGAAGTTACTGCAAAGGATGTCTTGGCGTGTTGCTGGTGAAAGTGTGAAGCGAGACAACAATCTGTGGACAGCATCAGAATTAAAGCTTGATTTTTACTTCACACGAATAATATTAACTTTATTCATAAGGAGCTTTCAATCAAATATTTCAAAGTACCTTAAAATATATATGAAAACTCAAAAACATTAAAAACACAAAACAATGTTCAGAATAAAAGAGAAACAGGCAGAAGTGGAGAACAGAGACAAAAATTCAACATCCCAATTCGGTGTGAGTGATGTGACCTAAAGTTAATATCAGGGTATTTGTCTCTTTTTGGATGGTGACTGTTTTATATCACAGTATTACTGGTTTTGCACTATATGACCCCTTTAATAATGATCTTATTTGAGCAAGAGTTTAATCTGGACTATTTTCATTTTCAAATCTGTTCATTCAAAGTTAAAATCTGGATGAAAAACTTCATGAATCAAAGATTTTTTTTTATTAATTTTTTTACAGTTGTCCGTGGCTGTGTTTAATTAATGTTCATTAAGGCTTAATTGAGCGCAAAAGTTTGTTGGTTCACACAACAGAATCACATTTTAACCATTTCCATAACTGTTATGTCTTATTGTGAAAATGACTTTATAGCAAGTTACATCTATAAGAAAAGTATTTAACAGGTGTCGACTCACGTGTGGAGCTCAGCAGGACAGAAAAAAAGATAAACACAATCTGCCTCCGACAATCTTTTTTACGTAACTCAGTTTATCCAGCGGATGGGTGAATGCTTCTTTTTCATAAGGAGAGTTATTAAAGCTGAGTCGGTCTCGCTGCACTCCTTCATTAATCGTGCCTCCACATTTTGTGCCGTTACCTCTGGACACGGCACGGATGATTCAACGACCACGTACTCTACTCCGTCCACGCAGAATAGTTACATACACCAACGCACTTAACTGCATTACGATGTGCTGTTTATTAATGAGGGGGCTCCGTATGTATGCAGATGTTACAGAAGCATACAGAGTTTGCAGACGTAATTGTTTTAACTGCTGAGAAAGAGATTTGGTCAAGGCAATTATAATTCAGCCAGGGCACATCTGCTTGCTTAGCACTCAGTCTATTTGCCTAAAAGACACAAATGACTGTAATTTAACAGCAATAGAGGGGGACTGTAATGAGTTGCTAACTATTGGCCTGATGTGAGTGTGTTGCTCTGAGGTGAGAGGAATAATCAAAGGAATGGGGACTATGTTTTCCGCTGGCATTTTGTCCTTTGGCAGCAATGGAGGATTAATGAGCACGAGGTTTATTAGCGCCTCTAAATTATTCCATTTCATACTTGATGGCAAAGTTGTTGTGAAGTATGTGACAACAGCAGTAAGTGAGCAGATATTTATAGTATGTATACTAGTACCCGAGTCTGGAGTCTTACCCTGGTATACACATGGTGTAGGATCATAGAGTAACCTGGTTATTCATGTCAGGTTTTTTGTTATTTCATAAAATCAAACTATTTTAGTAAGTGGCTTCCTGGACAATCTGTCAGACTGTATTTTTTCCCATCATTCTTCTATTAATGAAAGATGAGGGCAACATTTCCTCTACGTTTACCTGGACTTTGTTTTTGTTCTTACCTTGCTTATATATTTAACCAACTATGTATCTGGATTTAAGGTATACCTGTGTACAGCAGACAATTTTCAGAATTTTTGATATTTAAAGGCTACAGTCAGTGCGGGGTGACCTGATGTTGCTTGTTGAAATGCAAACGGTAGAACTGGATCTTGTGTCGGTTTTTCTTTGCTCCCATACGGTCTGGTTGGAAAACGGAGAAGTGGCTCTAACCCTTTGAGTCGCTACTATATGCGCTTAATTCAGTCTCAGAGATCAAGCGCTTTGCTTCCAGCAGCGGCCACGCCTTCAGATATGAGCTCTGTTACACCGTGCACGTGTGTGTTACGGTACTTATTTTTAACCCGCGACCGTTTGCGAGGACACGCCTCACGTGTTTGTGTCTGGAAGGTGGCGGTGGTGACGTAATACCATCGCAGGTCGGGGAAGGTGCCAGGTCTCTGTGTTCTCCACATGTCGTCTCAGCCTGCAGCCAAGCGGTGATTCAGAGGATGCGGACGGCACAGCGTGCACTGTCTTTGACCCGGCAGCAGCTGTATGTAGGTGATGACGGTATAAATGGATCTGAACGTGTCACACGAACGTCACTATGAGCTCATTATGAGTGATGTGTAGATCTTTGTCCTGTGTGCACAGCTGTGTGTCTTTAGCGCCTGTTGGGTCACCCCAGACCCTCTGCGCCCTTGCCGGTGCCCTGCGTCGGCTCCCACGGGCCCCAAAGGACTTTATGCCAGGATATGTTGGCACATTGATGCTGCCCGACGGGCTAACTGCTCCTTCTGTGTTTGGAGCCGGCCACGACGTACTCGGAATACTAAGTGACGGCCGTGAGCGTGCACGCTGTCTCTTTGTTTCATCCGCACACAAACATTATGACATCATCAGCCCAAGCCAGAGCTTCAGATGAGCCCAGTTTGAGGAAAAGACCCAAATCCATCTTAAAATCTGGATCAAAAACCTAATCCCGAGCTCTGGTGGATTGGCTCTTTCGCCACTTCGGGGTTGGCTATTGGCCATTGCCCTGTTCCTCGTCCCTCCCTCTCGCTGTGACTCTGGACAGCTGTTTCACCCTGAAAAAGGGGAAAGTCGCTTCCATTTAGCCAACAACGCCTCAGTCGGTGCATCTGCTTTATCGGAGTGATTAGCACGACAGAAGCCGTCTTTGCTGTGGTGACAAGCCCATATGGTTTCCGTATGTAGTAGTGAGCATTAGCGATGATCTGTCACGTTGTACTGGCATTTGTTTTATGTTGTAATGTAGTAATTAAATCTACCCACTCCGCAGTCAGAATAACGGATGAGTCGGCTGTAATACCGAGAGTCAACAATATGGAGAGCAAACAAAAAATTATTCCATTTTGTCTGAACAGAAGGTTATTAGATAAAAGACTCATTTTAAAACTGTAAAACATGATGAGGACCATACTTGCCATTTTGATGTTTTTAGCCAAATATACAATTAGCATAGGTGTTTTTGACGGACAGTTTCCAAACCGTCGAACTGGAGCACTTCCATCAGGTTCATTCTGATCCACTCTTAATGTCAATGACAGATCTGACATCGATGAAATCACCGATTAACTAGTGCAGGCGAGACTCTGGTCTTCGCCTCCTGGTCGTCTTTCAGGCCGCCTGTCATTGTGAACACTGCACTGTGTACGTTTGCTTAGCTGTCTCTGCATGTTCTGACAAGTCTGTTCAGTTTTTATTTTATTTGTTAGTACAACCAAAGCAGATGGTCGCTACACCGAGTCTGGTCTGCTTGAGGTTTCTTCCTATAATCAAGAAATGCCTGAGGGAGTTTTGATGATCTCTGTTGCCACTGTGCCTGCTCATAGGGTGGGTGAGGTTTAAACCTTGCTCATGTGTAGCACGACTGGATGTCTTTGGTTCCAGGTCTCTTTGGAGGATCCTTGGGTACCGTTGGAATGACTTTGTGTCATTGGCTTTGTGTCACTGGCTACGGTGCGTTTCTCTGGACATGACCCAGCAGGCAGGTGCCTCAGTGTCGAGGACCCCAGCAGCTGCAGAAGACAAGGACACGCCCACGTTTCACCTGGATGCAGGAGATAGACGGTTACTTTGGAGAGGTGGGGATGGACCGGTTGTCTGGGTGGCTGCCATCCAGGACCAGGGTTCCCAAAATATGCGCAACTGCGCATATATACGCACTAACACTCATTTTTCACCCTCTAATATGCCGCACTGCGGACGCCATTTGGCTCGATCATCACTTACCGCATAGCTTGTCAGAGATCGTAACTTTCAAATAGTGTTGAGAATCTGACATGTCTTCCTTGCTTGAGTGCTCGGCAGTTTTATCAAGCGAGTTATTGAGCCGACTCAAGCAATGAATGCACAGACAACGGTGGACAACCTGACAATCCGGATGAACTGTCATGTTAAGTCATATCGCGGTGCAATGTCTGACACACAATAACAAATATAATCCAATAATCAGTCGCATTTCTTACCTCCAGGAGTGGAGCGGGGGGGGGGGCGGCGGGTTCTGCAGGTGAGCACAGAGTTGGAGGTGTACCGTGCATCAAGGCACAGTCGGCTGCGTTTCAGCTGCATATGTTTTATTCCACACTCTATCTTGTCTTCTCTGACCGTTTTAGACGTCATTTTCTGGGCGTACGGTGTGCAGTGTATGTTTTGTAATACAGAAACTCAATGAGTGTTTTTCAGCTTATCCTTTGGTATAATCCAGATCCATGTCAGAGCTCCATGACTGAAGAGCAGAAAGTGACTTCTTGTACCCGAAAGCAGTCATGTGACTTTTTTCAATCGCTGAAATGTTTTTTTTAAATAGTTTTTATGTTTTCCATGTCTGTGCCTTCTTTCCCAGTCATAGAAAGTCCAGTAAAAGGTGTTAATTATTTAATATTGCCAGTATGATGCCTACGGATCATTTGTCTTTTTGGCACTTTAAGCAACAATTAAAACACAATGCCGATTGTTTTTTGAAAATTGACCAGAGCGGTGCAGATAATCAGTCAGCGCTGGAGTCATGGCGAGCAGACGGCGCTGTTTCGGACCTGCCACAGATGCGTTTATCTATCCTTGTGTTAAAGTCGGTTACTGTCTGTGTTTGTATGACATGAGGGGAGGCTGTTCCATTTCTGTGTGACCCTTTGTCTTCTTCTTGTTCACAGGTTCATTATTCACGCTGTAACTACAGTTCTTATTATAGCCAGCATGTATTACAGTCATTAAGGTGAAGCTACATGTACACAAACTGAACAAATGTCAGAGGAATTCAAGTAAACGCAATTATTCTGCTCACATTAGAAAATACACGCAAACTAGCCATTACCCTCTAAAACCCTAAAGTGGGGGTGAAAATACCCTCTAAAACATAAAAATGAGGGTAAAGCTACCCTCTATAGTAAAATTCCAGAGGGAACCCTGATCCAGGACCCAAAGTGGTTCCGTGGTGCGGTGAGATGCGGCGACACCAACGCATCCTCCGAGACTTGACTTGTATCGAGCACCTTAGGCTGACTTGTGTTGTGATTTGGCACTGCATAAATGAACTGAATGAATTGTCTGGATGTACTTCTGGGTGGTACGTTCACATGTTGCAGCTTTTTTCCACATTCCGTCTTGTAATCATGTTGGGAATTTGAACTCGATTTTCCACAGGGGATAGAGTAAAAAAAAAAAAAAAAGTGTTTTTCTAAATACTTCCTTTACTTTAAGACCGTACGGCCACACATGACTCAAGAATTATTCATATACATGTATCTTTTTTTTTTTTTTTTAACTGGGTCCAAGTTGAATTATTGTTTTTTCTCCCGGGGTCGCCTCAGTGTGACATAAAATTGCACAGTTCCACGGGATCACTTTTCACCTATGCTTACTCATTGTGTCCGTTGCTTTCTTTCTTCTTCAATTTTACATAATTTTTTATAATAATAGTATTAATTAATTCATGAATGAATGAATGAATGAATTAATATTGTGCTTTAAGAGGAAAAACTTAAAAAGTGCTCAACAAAACATCAGAACAATAAAATAAGATCCTACATCCATAAGAAAAGTTCAAATTTAAAATATATCAAGTACAAATAAAACTTACACACCAGCAAATACAATTAAGATAAAATAAATCCATAAAACTAATGACAGGCAGCATAACATTAATAGATTTTAAGATTTGCCTTAAAAAATTCAATCAAATTGGACTTTTTAATGTATCCCAGGCAAATTGTTCCACGTATGGGTACACTCGACAAAGACTGTAAAGTCCATGAACCTCTTAACTCTGGCGACACAAAGCAAACCTGCATCCTGTGACCACAGGTCACGAGAAGGCACATAAGGCTTTTTGGCACTTTTAGTTGCAAATGAAGGTTTATTGTGTTTCTTCAGCATCACGATGCTGACACTGACACCGTTTGTCATTTGAGGGTCACAACCCCCCCCCGTCATCTATGATGTTGCCACAGACGGTGTGTCATGGCGTCTTTTAACCCACACGGATCAAATCCTTAAATTGTTTCCAGACACAGTGAATTTTGATCATAGATCAAAATCTTGAACTTTTTAATCATATTGCTAATATTAGATTTTGAAGCCTTTATTTGAAAGTGATGCTGGAAAAAAACCTTTTTGTGACAAATGGTTAAAAAAAAAAAAATCCAAAGGGGACGATTAACACACAGGTTGTCATGAGGACATTTATCCACAAATAAAAAAAACAATGATTGAATATCATAAAGTATCACTACGAGCTAAACTGGTCCATTTACTTACAGCAAGTGAGCAACGTTTAGATGTTTTATTTCCAAAAGTTTCATCCTGCATCATTTTAATGATGTTTCAGATAAATAAAAAAATTGCACACTGGAAGAAAATGTCTTTTTTTTTTTGTACTTAAAATTCTTAAGTTCTTGTACAGTGCAGCAGTCACACCTCGACTCACAAAAGAACCTGTACATTCACAGTATAAGTGACTCCAGTGTGCGGCGGTGAACCAGGTACTCCTCTTCGCAGGCGTCACGCCCGTACACACAGGGGAGCTCTGTGCGGCTCTGCTTCCTGTCACACTGATGATGTTTGGCGTTAGCGTTGGCTGAATTCGTCACACAGTGCAGCACTGTAGCCACGAAGCCGAGCCTCCAGCTCTCAGTCCTTCAGCTGTACCGGTAATCAGCTAGCCTCAAACACTTGCCAAGGCTAACCACATAATTACGGCACTCATCTGGCTGAATCTCTTCACAATGTGGCGCACAAGCAGCAGCCTGCATTTGCAGAAAAGCACTTTAGTCAAACTGCTCAAGCACACGAGACCACAAGGTTAGAGAGCTGCCCTCACAACCCCAACACAGTGTATTGGAGATAATGCCGACTTGTCCATCTTATCCGTCTTGGAAGGTCACGGATTAGCAATGCTTAGGTCTGGTAGCAGTGCAGCCTTGGTAGGATTCATTCAACAATCCTGCATCCCTGTGTAATCAGCCTGGATGGGAGCACCAACCTGCACAAAGTCTGGATTGGTGGCCAGGGAACTGTGATGCAACAAGGTCTTGGTGGCATTGACCAGACCAGTGGTTCCCAGTCCTGATCCTCGGTGACCCCTAACCTGCACTTTTTTCATCTGTCCCTGCCTTAGCGTACACAGTGTAGCTCGCCGGTGTGCACTGCACTTCGTTGTGTTTGTGTTAATTTACTTATTGATGACACTAATCTGTTATCCCTTCTTCAGGGTCCACACTCAGACCAGGGTTAGGGTCTCATTCATTTCATCAGGTGGCGTGATGATCATTTCTTAGACTTAAATGTGTCTAAAACCAAAGAACTAATTATTGATTTGAGACGAAACAGAGATGTAGTCAAAGTGTGCGTCATTCATGGTGAGAGTGTCGAAACTGTCAAGTCATACAAATATCTGGGAACGGTTTTTGATGACCAGCTGGAATGGGACTTGAGTGCAGATGCTGTTGTGAGGCGCGGCCAGCAGAGAATTCACCTCCTTCCCAAACTGAATTCCTTCTCAGTGGCTCCAGTCGTTCTTTGTCATTTTTAATCAAACTTTTACTGAGAATCTTCTGACTTTCTGCAGCATGACATTAAAAGACAAACAGTTGTTTGTTTGTTTTTTTTTAACGCGTGTGTAAAACAAACCGTCATTTAAAGTCCTTTATCCCCCTCCGCAGTTCGCTTGTTAAATACCTTGTAGTGGTAGTTTTTATGTGAACTGCTTTTAATGCATCGATTTCCTTTGATGTGCACATAATTCCTTTCTTATTGCTTAGCGCGTATCTTGGATGTTGTTTGATTGACTGCAAAACGGTATTGATGAGCTACTCTGAACAAAGTGCCACTAGTGGGATAAGTAAAGTTGTAATGAATTGAACTGAATATCACAGGCGGGAAATTCTCATATTAGTAGCACAGATCTGTTCATTTTAACATTAGTCAAGTTTCCACAAAACCAACAGCAACATATTTCTGGATGAGGTCAACTATGACAACAGAACAGCTCAGATACCAAAAGCAACCAATGACAGGAGGGCAGTAAGAAGTCTGACTTTTGTCTCCAGATGACATTTGTGAGGACCCAGGAAGACCTCGGAGTCCTCAGTCTTTGAGACTGAGATATCCCTGGGTAGAGCTTATGGAGCCATGAGGTCTCTGGACAGAGGTATTTGGCGATGCCAATGCATTTGCAGGGGAACAAAAGCCCAAGTCTTAAGGGTCCTGGTGCTTCCTGTAATACTGTATGGTTGTGAGACTTGGACCAGTGACCTAAAGGGAATATGGGATGTCTTTGGTACCAGGTGTCTCCACACGATCCTTGGGTACCACTGGAATGACTTTGTGTCAACCGAACGGCTACTGAGGGAGACTCAGATGAGGAGGCTCACTCACACTGTGAGGGAACGTCAGCTACGACATACTGGCCACGTGGCGTGTTTCTCTGGTTAGGATCCAGCACACAGGTGCCCCCTGGAGAAGGCCAAGGACACGCCCACATTTCTCCTGGCTGCAGCAGATAGATCATAGGTGTCAGACTGACTCCAGAAAGGGCCAAGAGGGTGCCGGTTTTCTTTGCAACCACCGACTCCACCAGGTGATTTCATTGATGAACTCATCCCATCTGTTCAAAGTGATGTTAATCAGTGAAATCAGCTGGTGGAAAACCTGCACCCTCTCGGCCCTGTCTGGAATCAGTTTGACACCTACGAGATAGATGCTTATGCTCAGGAAGTGGGTGGACTATTGATCTTCCTGGGAACAAGGCAGATCCATGGGGTGGTGGATGAGACCGAGACCAGATCTGACATTTTTGACATCATAACATGTGCTGATATTATAGTTATTATTTTGAGCATCACTGGGATATGTATAGAGCTTTATGACATCACAAGGCCAGTTTTATAATAACCGGAAGGAGCAGTGAGATCTGTAAGAAAGGAACTAGTGAGTCAACTAAATAAATCATTTTCCTGTCATTTTAATCACCTCGTCTCATCTCCATCCCTCTGTTTGATCTCAGTGTTGCAGTCTCAGTGAATCATCAGCTTGTGTAACCTCTGCCCCTCCTCACTCTGGCGGTGGAGGTGATTAATTCAGTGTTTGTGTGATTTGCAACAAAGCTGTCTTGACGTGCACCTAACCACGTCCATCAGTGAAAGCATCAGTTTTGTTACCGCGATGAAAATCCTTCACATCCGCTCGTGTCGGCTTCTAGATACAATGATGTCTGTTGCAAAGAACTGATTCCATATTGGTCAAGCTGAATGTGACAAAATAAGTTTCTGAATGTAACAAAATAAGTTTCTGAATATAACAAAATAAGTTTCTGAATATAACAAAATAAGTTTCTGAATGTAACAAAATAAGTTTCTGAATGTAACAAAATAAGTTTCTGAATATAACAAAATAAGTTTCTGAATGTAACAAAATAAGTTTCTGAATGTAACAAAATAAGTTTCTGAATATAACAAAATAAGCATCTCCACTCTTAAATCTTCTGCTACAAAATGCATTTGACAGC
>OMMV01194826.1:0-10980 GCA_900302635.1 Chatrabus melanurus
GAGCTCCATCCACACACAGAGCTGATTGACCGATACCCTTCAAACGAGGCTCTGCATTCCTCACCAGGGATACAAACTCTGGTTTCATGCGTGTATCATGACTCGAGCAGATGTACCGCAGACTTCTGGGAAATACGGACGACTTGCATTTCGGGATGGAAGCTGTGCTGCTGAATCATTTGTCTTTATGTAGATGAAAGTGGTCAGTCCCAAGACAGGAAACCTCATCCACAAAAAGAACTGCAGTAATAAGATCATTAAGGAGAAAAGGTGTCCGCTTATCCATTACAGACAAGTATGTTCAAGCTGACAACAACTATGTGCCGTGACGATAGCAGTTTTATCAAAATAATATTCAGCCCTGATGACTCGGAATTCCTTCCCCAAGGATCCCAAAGTCCGCTTTAACACTTAACATTTTAATACCGTATCAGACTTCCATGCCACTACAATGGTGCAGTTGTTGTTGTTTTGTCTCTGAGAGGCCTCGGTATGTGTCGTCGTCGTGGCTATGCTGTAGATGTAGTGATGGTAGTTCTTTGGCTATTCCCAACCAGGGTAATGGTGTGTTTGTAGTTGTGCTTGTTTTCTCCAGTGGCCGACTGTTGCTGTCATAAAGGTTCCTTGGACTTCTGGTTTTTTGGTTTGTGGTTCTTGCTGCTATATTGGCAAGAGGAAAAGATGAGTGTAAGTCCATGATGGATGTGAAAAGTATTACAAAACACAGCAAATGAGCTGGGATTATTAATGGTCAGATTGAAATGTGTGATCCAACCCCCCCGAAATAAAACTCTTAATTTTTTTTACATTCAGAATAATTGGAATGAATTGAATTCGTCTTTAACATATTCTTCAACTTAGAAAAACAGAGTAGGTTGACAAAATGCCACCAAAACGGTATCAAACAAGAATCTATTACAGTGTAATAAATATGGGATAGACGATAGGTGGTAGAGCACATCACTTTGTGTGTGTCTATACGAGACACAGCGTAAAAATTTTTTACACAATATTAATGCTATGTTTTCACTAGAATTAGCGTGGGGCCGTGGAACCACACCAGGTTGTTAAATTGTTATTCTTACTGTTACTAGCAGGTCAATCCATGTTGTGCACAGGTGTGTTGTGACATTTCTCCTTATTGTATGAAATAACTAAAAATAACTAACTAAATAAATAAACCATTGGAACAAGTCCTTGCATTTAAAAGATATTTGATGATGTGATGTTGCACATAATGCGGTGCTGATACATGATATATGCTATATGTAGTAACTCTGCTGGAAAAATACTCACGTTAATGTTAATATTTTGCCCACATCTATCTGTTGCTTTTTTGCAGAAATTAATGATGTATTATGAAATTCTGAAAATGTTGGTCTTGGTTTGATCAAAACCATTACATTTTGAAGAAGATCTAAAAAAAAAATAATACAGATTTTATGGAATTATGCATTGGTTAACAAATAATTGCATCAGCTTTCAGGTTGCAGCACAGTAAAAGTAGAGTTTCTGTAGCTCTTAGATGTTTCTACTTAAACCTGAGTTTAATTCTGTAATATTTCAGGTTGTAGTTATTCTGGTAAATTTATACATTCATGTATGTTTTTGCACAAAGGACACAATCTGTCCAAACAAAACATCTATTGTGCTCTAATGCTGAAATATTTAAAAGCTTTACACTGACATGTACTCAACCATTGTGTTGTATTTGAGTAACACAATGAAAGGACTGCACAGTAATCATTTATTCATTTGAGCAATATTAGAAAGATTAGGTCAGTATTAATGTTTGATGGCAGAAAAAGTTCTTTATGCATTCATTACGTCTTGCCTTAATTGCGGTCATGGTCTGTTTACTTGCTTAAACTGTAATGAAATTAACCAATGTGTGCAAAATTCTGCAGAAAGTCTTTAAACTTTACATAAGAGGCAGGACCATAATACACCAATTTTAGCTTCATTACATTGGCTGCCTATATGTAAAAATATACATTCTTAGGTTTTATTGCTTAGTTTTAATGCTATAAATGATTTAGTACTGTGGTGTTCTGACAAACTTTCAATTTCTTATGAGCCTCTGTGCTGTCTGGGGTCCACAGGTGGGAAAATGCTTGTCGTTCCAGCGTCTAGACTACAAATAAAGGCTGACCGAGCTTTTTCAGTGATGGTACCTAAACTATGGAATGATCTGCCTCAGGATCTAGGACTTGCAGACACAGTGTCATCTTTTAAATCACATTGAAATGCATATATGTATTGTAAGGCTTATTATTTTTCTTTGTTTTGTTTTAGTTTCACTTTGTAGTGATTTTGTTCTCGCATTTAAATTTTGCTGTTGTTTTTTTTTTTAATTTTTGATTAATTCATGTTGTATCACATTTTATAATATTAATAATAAGAATTATTATTATTACGATAAAATTACTTTATTGTAACATTTAAATTTTGCTGCTGTGTTTATTTTTGACTAATTCATGTTGTTTTATCTCATTTTATAATATTAATAATACTGATTATTATTATTATTATTATTATTGTTATTGTTATTGGGGCAGTGTGGTGGCCAAGCAGTTAGTGCACTTTCTTCCAAAGCAGAAGGTTCCTGGTTCAAGGCCACCTGTGCCCATTGTCCATGTAATGTGGAATTGTGTCACGAAGAACATCCAGCATAGAAAAAAGTGCCGAATCAGCATGCAGATCCATATCAGATCTGCTGTGGCGAGCCCAAGTGAAAAGGGGAGCAGCCGTAATAACTCATTATTATAAAATAACTTTATTCTTGCATTTAAATTTTGTTGGTGTAGTTATTATTATTATTATTAAATGAGGCAGCGTGGTGGTCAAGCGGTTACGTGCAATTGCTTTTAACGCAGAAGGTTCCCGGTTCAAGGCCACCCTTGCCCATTCTCCATGTAATGTGGTTAGTTGTGTCAGGAAGGGCAATCGGCGTAAAAATTGTGTCAAATTAACATGCAGATCCATATCGTATATGCTTTGGCGACCCCAAGTTGAAATTGGGAGAAGCCGAAAGAACTTATTATTAAATGACTTTATTGTAGCATTTAAATTTTGCTGCTGTGTTTAATTTTGACTAATTCATGTTGTTTGATCTCATTTTATAATGTTAATAATAATAATAATAATTATTATTATAAAATAACTGTATTCACGCATTTAAATGATGTGTTTGTGTGTATTCCTCAGGTCCACACAGTACTGTATCACGATGCCCTTCCAATGAGTACCAGTGTGGAGGAACAGAGCTGTGCATCCACATGAGCAAACTGTGTAACGGGGCTCCAGACTGTACTGACGGCTGGGATGAGGGACCACACTGCAGAGGTATCAGTCTCGTACCACTTTAACCATACTTTGACTCATGCATGTTTTTTTTATTTGAATGTAGAAGAACAGACAGCTCAGTGACTGAATTTATTGTTGGCCAACTGCATCCTGTTAGTGTTTCATTACACTTCTGTTTTTCACTTGTCGCTTTATCTTCCCACCCTTGAAATGCTGACACTGTTCTATAATAGTGAAGGTGATGATAATCAGTAGTATGGTGTTGTGCTGTGTTCAGCGTTGCACACTAAACGTGTTGGTATTTCCATCATTGGCCTCTGAGGGCTATTTTTATATTTAATCTGTGTGGTGAATTATTAGAGAACGATGGAAGCGAGCAAAAAATGTCAACTAACTACAAAATCTTTACAGAGGTTTTGTAGGTGTAGCTTATAGACTCTGGACATATCGTGGGCTCCGTCAAACACAAATTTCAACAGGATAAGATTGTCACTGAACCATACAGTAAACAAAAGTTAATATGACCCCAGTGTTGTTAGGATAGGCATTAATCTATTGTTCTTTATCGCTTTTGATACCAAGGTTCAGAGGTTTTGATGAGCACAACGTGTGCTAACCTTTGACTGTGATTTATAATTAAATAAATTACTGAGCCATTGCTTGCTCCCCTCTGGGTTGTTCTGTCATTCTCTTGGAGTTGGACGGTTTTCCCCTCATATCTACCTTTATGTTTCGCCCACTACAAGTTTCTATCAAAAAAAATGAGCGAGGATGAAATATTTATTAAAGAAACGTGGAGAGGCAGGGGAAGGGATATCAAAATTTTATGCACTTTCAGCCTAACTGGACTTTGAGAGTGGATGGTGGTGCATATTTATCACATCATTGGGATTAAAAACATGTCCATGCCTTCTTTCTGGGGACATCAGTTCTCCCCAAGCTTTTATTTTTAGGGGTTAGTTTTATAGAATATAAGGTCAAAGTTTTTGCAAGCTTATGTATGTGTCACTATATACAAATGTGGTCAGGAGTTTACATACACTCATCATGGGCATGTCATGGTAATTTTGGGATGTTAATGATTTCTTTGAACTGTTCTTTTGCCAGGGTGGAATGATTGTACAGCATACATCATTAATGACTCTAAAAAACAAGAATTGGGTGCACAAGTTTGAATTTATTTTGGACTAATGATGTATGCTGTACAATCATTCCACCTTGGCAAAAGAACAGTTCAAAGAAATCACTAACATCCCAAAATTATCATGAAATTCATTCCCATGATGAGTGTATGTAAACTTCTGACCGCAACTGTATGTTGCTGTGAAAATCTGAATTCACAGTTGAGGCAATTGTTCATTTTTGCGGCTAAATGTAGCTTTTTGCTCAGGGTTGGAGTTAAGTTAAAGAACCACAAGTAATGCTTGTTTGCCTGCTTGTTACGCTTTGGCCATTCCTGTGCCCATGTTACATTTATAATGTTTTTTATTACTTGTTTGCGTTTTTTTTTAATAATAATTATTATTAAACAGTATAACAGTAATAATTCAATTCAATTCAATTCAATTCACTTTATTTATATAGCGCCAAATCACAACATAGTCGCCCCAAGGCGCTTCACAAGGGTAAGGTAATAATAACAGTACAATGGATATTTATTGTGTCTCTGCCAGGCCAGTGTCACAGTCTTGAGCTACGACTCTTAGCTAATTGTGTACAGTGCTTATTTTGCTACCTTTTATCGGCATAGAGGTAAGAAAGTAGTGTCGTGGTTATAGTTGAAGTACATAGGCGAATAATGGACACGTACTGCTTACGTTATATATTGTTCGCCTTCTGTGGCCACGGCCTTGTGTTTGGCGGACTGGGCCCAGCCCTGTCCCCGAGTCCCTGGCGTCATGGCAACTATACTGAAAGCCGGGAGAGAAGCCTTCTCCCCTGCCTGTACCCAAGACGTGTAAATCATTAAGAATCGATTGTAAAAGGAGCTAGCTAGGAACTGATTGCCTAGGATTTGTGCCAAGAACAGTTTCTGAAAGTGAACCACTAATGAGCTACGCTTGGACAAAGCAGAAGAAGATGAAGAAAATGGTACTTTATTCAGTGTTTATTAGAGTATGTTAGCGATGGTTTCTAGGCATGCTTTTAGGCTCGTTGGATAGAGAAACGAGCGAATAAGACTACTAACTACTTTTTATAGCCAAGCGCTCAGTTTTTCTAGAGTTTTTGCCATGAATTGTTTGTATTACACTATAGGTACATCTGGGCCATTCCTGTGTATTCGTACTACTGTACGAATGCTACCAGCTGTTTTGATCTTTTATCCCAAACTGTGTAATTATCTTGCAGTTACCTTCCTGGCAAACATTTTCCAACCCATATGACTGGAATGGCAAAGATAAAAAAAAAAATTTTGAGCCTTTTCTGAGTGCCTGGGTTCAGCTGATTCTGTAAACTATTAAAAACATCGAGCTGATAATCCATGATAAAAGTCATGCAGTGTTGCAGTTCTAGTTCAGTTAAAAGTGCTGGGCATGTTGTCTGGCTATATTTCTGAATGGTGCATTCATGTGCTGTGGTTCCTAATCCAGCAAGGTGATTTGTGTTACAATCATGTTGGGAAGTGGAACACAGGAAAAAAAGTACTGTTATCCAACATGGATTCATCAGAAGAAAAAAAAATCACCCCGAGCTGAGCTTTTTATGTTAGCAGAGGTTCCTTACAAACACAAGGAAATACCGTACCTTCAAATACATTTGAAGGTAAGCCTTTTGCCTTTTGTTCACCACTGGGGGCAGCACCAAAGGCAGTAACAGAAAGCACAGCATAGAAGAAGCCCAGAAGACGAAGGCAGCTGTTAATACCAGAGCATAAGTTTCCTGTTGTGAAGCGGTATGGCAATAATTTGTGAACCGAACGTAAAGTTCAAATGGGTACATTTATCCATTATAACACCCCTATCGGACATGCTAATTTTGCTGTTACCTCACAAAGTTAACGCTCCTGTGACCGGTCTTACGAGAGC
Organism: Chatrabus melanurus; assembly: GCA_900302635.1. Taxonomy (NCBI): domain Eukaryota; kingdom Metazoa; phylum Chordata; class Actinopteri; order Batrachoidiformes; family Batrachoididae; genus Chatrabus; species Chatrabus melanurus. Next base: position 6,333 of record OMMV01194826.1, read on the forward strand.
ATCACGCTGACCTTTGGACTTTTACAGTTTGAAGATGTGTAAATAGCAGCGAAACAAGCTTAACCGATTTATAACGTTAAAGTCAAGCCATCGACCGGTTCACAGTATATTTACATCGATTCAGGGGTCCGTGTATCGGTGTAGTCGTAGCTTTTACTTTAAAATTGATTTCCGATTCGTATTGGTTAATTTACCTCTAATTCATAATAATTTTTTTTAAGTGTGTCTTTAAAAATAAAATAAAATTAAGACTTTTTTTTTCCATCCAGAAGATTTTTTTTTTAAATTTATTTAAAATTGTAAGTGCATTATAAAAACGGCACATCTGTTTTTGCAGCAAAACTTGTCATTTCTTTTTTCCAAAATAAATATTTTGCAGTGTAAGTCATGTCGGTTGTTTACATTGTTGCTAGTGTTGGTTTTCTAAACACGTCTCACTTGTTCGGTGCTCAGACTTGTTATGGAAAATTCAGGGCACGTCTGTAATTTGAACTGTGGTTGTCTCAGCAAGCCTCTGCAGTGCAGCAGAAAAAAATTGTATACTGGTTGTCTGTTGTCTGTTTTGAGTATTTATTGTACTGACTGTGCCATATGAATTGGCTGCAATTTTTTTCAGAGTATATAATAATAATAACAGAAGTCTTCTGTTTGCATGATTTCTTTTTTTTTTTCTCACCCAGAAGCCACAACTGGCAGGAATTGCTCAAGTTCAAGTTTAACTTTAGTATCAATGTGGTCATATTCCTTAAATACATCCAGACAGGCAGGAGAGCAAAAGAACTCTGATAAAGGAAAAAATATATATATCGAGAATCTCTCCTTGAATATATAGGTTTCTTTTTATCTTTTAAATGGCACCACAACAAAAGAATTCTTAATACTGTGGCGCTTTGCTCACTGGAAGTGTTGCGGTACTGTGAATTGTCTGCCAGTTTCCTGAATAAAGTGAATCACTTGTGAGTGATAAATCTAAGCCTGGTTTCACATGACTGTGACCGTTTAAAGGTGCTATGACTCACTGGCCCTTATTTTCATAGAGGCACAACAGCCAACGCAAGCAGCAGTACGGCCAGTTTTTCTGACACTGAAATCCACTGAAGTCCAGCAGGGAAGTCGGGAGCAGCTCGTCTTTTCTGATCTACAAATTAATGGATGAAAGTTAATAGTATTTGTTCTCCTTTTGTACTGCATTTAAAAACAGATAATACTGTATTGTGAAAAATGTGCAGCCTTGAAGTAGAGAGAAGTTGAGCCAGTGCAATATGCACTGTTGTTTGGATGTCACAGGCAACCATGGACAGCCTTTAATCTGGAAACAATACCAGCCTTAAAACATATCTGCACATCTGCACTTATCAAACAGCTCAGATTTACTTCATACTCAGTTTAACTGTGTGCACCATTGTGTTCTTTGCAAACCTTCAGGCAAAAGTGCATCTTTGGTTTAAATCTTACAATTTATTTTTAAATGCATTATGATGTGATAAACCAAACAATAATAGAAACAGTGTCCGAATTGATGAATTTATATAAACTACTCAGAGAATTATTGTTGTGTTTGTTTGTTTTTTGTTTTTTTTACAGAACCCATAAAACCTATAGCCATACTAGTACATACTACACACCATGCCAGACTAGTTGCTTGGATATTTGTCAATGGTTTTGGGATAAAATACTTGAATTAACAAGGCACTGCCAGCTAATTTTCTGACTTTGCTTGACATCATCATGTGATACATTTTTTAGCCCCCCAGGACAGCAGAGTCTTTGCAGAAAACCACATTTCAATATTTCGTCAAATTTCTGAGATGTGGTCATTAATTTATTTTCGATGATGACTTCTGATTTGACCTTGACCTTTAACCTATGACCTTGACATGATCCACTGAATTTATTCACAAAGTTTGATTGAAATTAGTCTTTGCACTTTGGAGATATCGCCAGGGACACATAGAGAGACATGGCCCTTATCTCTGTTTGCTTAAGGCGCAGTCTCACCTAGATGTTTGGGCCAACATAGATGAACGTATTTGCAAACGTTGGTGTCCGCTGGCCTCCGCTAGGCTCTGCCGGCCTCCACCGGTCTACGCTGATGTACGTCAGCTGTGTCCAAAAATTTTCAACATGTTTAAAATTTCTCGCCGTTTGCCGATGTACCTCTGGCTACGTTGGAGACCGTTAGAGAAAGTTAATCTCCGCTACAACCACGTTCACTACGCTAGCTTCCACTGGCCTCCGCTTGCCTAAGTTACTGGTACGATCGTCTACGCTGGCTAATGTTTGGGTGCTGCTTCACCCTGTCTGTTCAGAGTCACTGGACAGTGGTGTGTCGAACCCCTCTGCCACACGTTGGCAAAAGTCCCGCTTGTTCTAATGGCCTCCACTAGCACCACTTTGTGGAACAACGAGCTGCATTAGAGGTTCACAACCAAACTCCAGTAAATTGATTTTTGCTGACGTTTGGTCAATTTTCTTGACTTTGCCCTTCGTTCATCAAACGCTGGGGTAAACGTTATAGTGAGAGTGCACCTTTAACAACGAGGCTAACAAAATGGTCAACCTCCGAACTGAAGAGCCCAACAAGTCTGTTTATACATGTAATTGACAAATATTATGTATTGAAAGAACAACAACAAAAGTCCAATTATCCCTCCTTCAAACCACCGGACCAGAATTACTTTTCTTCATGCAGATCTCCACATAGTGCGCTACCAATGTGTGAAGTTTCATTGGAATCCACCAACCGGTTTTTTAGGAGTTGCGTTTTTGATTTCAGCCTCATATGATGCATTAATTAAGCACCAATGCCCAATTATCTTCTTATTGCGGGTGTTGGACCGGAAGTATTTTCCTTTATACACATCTTCTTATGGTGTGCTACCATTGTGTCACGTTTCATTAAAATCCACCAAATGGGTTAGGAGGTTTTGAGCTTAAAAGACTCATGGACAGAAGGACGGACAGATGAATGGATGGACAGGGTGATTACTATCAACTCCACCAAACTTTTGTTTTGGGGGGGGTAACAATATGTAATGACTAATGGCTTATTATTATGGCAGCATTACTGGAAGACGTGGTCTTTATTGAAGTTTGAGTATATACATAAAGTTACCTTGACAGATATACTGAAATGAAAACTCTACTTTTCAGTTTCTTATGTGTATTGCTTGAATTATACTGCTGTGTATCAGTGCATGTCAAATAAATCAGTGGTTCCCAATCCTCGTCCACAAAGACCCCTAACCTGCGCATTTTTCATCTCTCCCTCCTCTGCCAAAAGCTGATTAGCTCATTCAGGTGTGCTCAGCCAATCAAGAGCTAACAGACACCTGGCTGAGCCAATCAGCTGTGAGTAGAGTAGGTAGGGATAGAAGATGGGGACGTTAGAGGTCCCTGAGAACGAGGATTGGGAACCACTGAAATAAAAGTTAAAAATAATACTTTTAATGAAAGAATAAATAATATTATATATAGTAATTAAAAATCCCTTCCTGTCAAATTTATGAAAAAGCTCAAATGTTTTTGACAATGACAACACAGCCTGTACAAAACAGTTTATGCATTTTCAAATCCGATCAAGTGTGACCTGGCGATCAGCTAACCCGCCGATCATATTAAACCGTTTTTATCTCTTCAGTTACCTCATCAGTTGTAGGAGCTCGTGGAGGAAATATGGAGAATGTTTGTGTGTCAGAAGTGTGCGTTTGACAAAAATCATTATTTCCATTTCCCAAAGTGTCACTCTTGTGGTGTAACGTGTCTGAATTTGTTCATGTGGAGGAGGCTGGTCCTACTACGGAGGTGGAGGTGGAAGGTTGCTCCTCCATGGTTCAAAATGATTTGGAATCCAGTTTCTCAAAGCTTAGTAGGTCTCAAGTTTCTAATAAATCAGTCCTGTCTTTGAAAAATCAAGGAAAAATCTCTCTGTACTCAGAAATATCGCTTGCTGAGAATCAGGTGGTTCTATCTCCACTTTGTATTGTTTTGAGAAAAATGGATTTGAAATCTTGGCCGGTCAGATGTCCAACATAAAGAGAGCTGAGCCATATTTTTTTTTGCATGGAATGATTGTAATATATAAGATGTAGACATGGTTTATTATTACTCCAATTTTAATCTTCATTCAGTCAATGATCTTAGTATCAAAATATGGAGATAGAACTTTTGCATTCTGAAAACAATGTTATACAGTGTGTTAAAGGGTCCGATGTCCAATCTGTACCCTTATTTTTTTCACTATATTTCAGTTACCTTCAGAATTGCCAACTTCTATCTCCATCATAATTCTTTTAAAAAAAGAAAGGTGTCCAAAATTTACCAACAAGAGCTCAAATAACTTATCTCTTAAATACTTTATTTCAAAAGTGCCATTCTGAAAGCGGGGTTGGTACTGTACTAACAAGACCTTTCAAAAATTAACATAACAGCATTAATGACTGATTTAGACAACAAATTCACAAGTTGATCTATTTCTCTGGGCCAACTGATACCTGAACACCAGCTGTACTAAAAGGCCTACCTGGCACAATATCCATAAGGCATTTCCAAAAATAACACTGCATCATGAACATAGCGAAACTGTAGAAACAGGACATTTCAAAAATTAACATAACAATATTAATGATTTAGACAACAAAGTCACAAA
>OMMV01194831.1:5445-15755 GCA_900302635.1 Chatrabus melanurus
TCTGGCCCCTAATGAAGCCAAAACAGTAAAAGAAAAAGAATCAATTTTAGCACAAAAATCCTACCATACACACTACATGTTCTTTGCCTGATTTCTACCAAACTTGGTATACGGATGAACATTGATCAAGGAATTGACCTTTAAAGGGTTCATTTAGGCAAAGGTCAAGGTCATTGGGGTCAAAGGTCGAGGAATTCATTGAACTGTGTTGTTTACCAGGAAATTCTCCCCTAAATGAGGTGACCACTTTCTTATTGGTGCTATATTTACCCTTACCTATCTGCAACAGCACTTAGCGCCTTCATTCCCACGGGAACCATTTCCAAATTTCAAAATATGTAGATTTCCTGCAAACGAAGGCAATAATCAAAAGTGACTACAGCACTCAGAAGCGTGATTGTTGACAACTAGGGCTGTAAAAAATGTGAACTCATTCTTTCAAGTAGTAGTAAAAGAAAAAATAAATAATTTCAGACAGAAAGTGAAAACTTGAGCGTGTCCACAGAGACATTCGCCCGTGCGTCAAAAGCGCCACTAATCGGCGCGTCAGGATGTTGGTCCAGGAATTAGCGCCGGTTGCCCGAAACGGAACGTCATCACTTGTAGACGTCTCGTGTTTAATAAATAAATCATTTTGCGTGGTGGGAAAACGCTGCAGCTGTGACTCCGTGCTAATTGGCATGTTTGCACATGGGAGATGGCAGATGTGCGCTGAACTCTGCAGCTGCCGGCGTTTTATAGCACGCATGAACGCGCCGCAGGGACGCACCCGGGCCGTCATTACTGTCACACTTTTCTTTTACAACTTTCTCCACGGCAGAAAAAGCGAAACGTACAAACGCTTAACGTCCGTTTTTATGTCGGCTGTCAATCCTGCCGCCAGCTAACGCATATTTTACACACGTTTGTTGTAGAAATAGGAACAAAGGGAATCTTTCAAAGCAGCGTGTTTGTTTTATTTGTGGGTGCAAGCAGTTTGTGCTTTATTAAAAAAAATTTTAGGAAAGAGGCTGAGGGGCTGCCAGTCACACAAAGCAGTGAAAGAAGCTTTGTGAAGTCCTGAAAAGTAATTTTACTTGGGAAAAAGAGCCATAAGCCAAAATATAAATGAGTGTTAATGCAGAAAACCGCTGCACAACTTTAAAAAACACTGACATGACTTTTACGGAGAATGAAACACTTGAAAGTTGTGTTTTTTTTAATAGATTTTAAAGGGGCAGTGAATGCAGCATTGCCTTCATAAAGACTCGCACGTGACTCACACATACATTTAAAAGTTCAAACGCACGCTCCTTTGTGTTCTAACTGCTAAACTTTGATTTCAGCCTCAAAAAGATCCTGACAAAGTAACAAATCACAGCATCAAAACGCTATAAAGAAAGTCTATTTTGTGATTTTTTTTTTTTTTTTTTTTTTTTACCGCCCCCCCCTCCATTCCCACTGCTTCTCTGTTCCAGATCGATTTGCTTCTTTGAAGACGGATTGTGAGAAGAAAAGAGAACGGCTCAATCCATCACTCTGCCTGCCTGAGGCCCTGTGCCATAAACAATACATTACTGGTGATTTCTGAAAGCGCCCATAGGAGCCCGGCACAGTTCAAAGCCATAACCACAAACAAACTGAGTGGAACCACACGACTTATTTCAGCTAATTCATTCCGTGTCCGCTTCTTTGCACCTCGTACACTACTTAGGATCCACGCTGAAGAAGTGTTTATCTGGCACGCTCGCTCCGAACTAAAGGAACCGTAGTCGGCGTTTGTGATTCACACAGAAAAGCCACTTCGCTGCAGCTCCATTATAAGAGGAAGGAGGCGAGGCTGCAGAGCAAGTGCAGGACTTATAGTGCTGCAGATTAAGGCTGCGTCCCATTTCTCCTCCCTTAACCCTACCCCTTGTTTTGAAGGGCCCTTCAGCAGGTAGGGCCCTTCAGCGGGTAGGGCCCTTCAGGAATGGAGTGGCAAGGGATCGTGGTTGTAATCTTTCCCTAAGAAATGGGACACCACTTGTTGAATTTTTGTCGTACGTACCACACCAGAGGCGACGCTTGTTTCCACACTGTCGGTTCCAGTAGGTTTTGCCACTTGTGTGGGTTGTAATAATCGTAACTTGTAAATAATTCACAAACACCTTTATTTATCTTTGACAAGCTGCATATTCTCCCATGATTCACTTGACTTTTTTTGTAATGTTTATAGTCGCACACTGTTTATTAAAACTTTATGTACAACAGGTTGTGTGTTCTAAATTTAAATATTATGTTTGTATATCAGTGATTTAATCATGTAACTATTGGAAATATACAGTATAATCACAAAATCATGTTCGGAGAATCTGCAACGAATGTTACAAACAAGATGTCTTTAAATATTTTTGAACCACAAATAATTAATTTTTACAAAGCTACAATTCAAATAATTAATAATTATTTATGGTCTGATATTTGCTTAACTAGGAGTCATTTGGTTTTGTCCTCACTGCCTTTGTGACACTTTTTTGTATTTATGGATTGCTTTGGAAAGAAATGCAGGACTGCATTATTATTCCTTTTTCACATTTAAGGGGGTGGGTTTGTGTGGGTCAGAGGTCACTGGATGCACTCGCTGTAGAAGCATGCACGGCTGTGGACAGTCCATCGTCCTGGTTCAGGGGCCCAGTTCCTGAGTCAGGCTCATGTTCGATGATGTCCTGTAAGAAAAATAAATCATAACCTTCCTGACTCAGGCACACAGGAACACCCGTGCACTGCTAGTTCTAGGTAATAAAAAACAAAAAATCAGTAATGGCACAACTCTAACCAGGATCCTGCAGGTTCACTGAAATGTTCCTCACATGCCAGGTGGCAGCTGTGACTGATCCACTTTCAGCTCCTGATCCAGTCTTCAGAGTTTTCCAGTCCTGCAATAAAAGTCACACAAACACACACGTACAACCAAATATTATTAATTAATTATTACGACACCATTACTTTGACACAGAAGGATGTTTAATATATAGTTACTTTTTTATTAACTCTTTGGCCAGATTGCCCTCTGATTACCTTGGATATAGTTTATAATTCTCCTGTTTCTTGGAGACTTGTTGGTCTGTGACCTCGAGGTCCAGATGTTTGATCAGAGTCCTGGAACAGAAAACAGAGATGAACTAATAGATGTCGACTCAAAGTCAGAAAATTCAACTTTCTGTATGTCGTTCTCTCAGCAGATTTTAAAATTAATTATGAGTGTTTAATAAATGCTTTTATTTAATTACATTCATGTGTTACACATGATGTGCTTTATACAAATAGTGCTTTTCACACAAATAAATGAATAATGAATTATAACAGTTACATCATAGTTCAGACATTTGTCACAGATATATAAATATTACAAAAAGCTAACATACAGTCAGGATTTTAATCAGTTCCCTGGTTTGTCCTGGAATAATATTATAACATTACTGTAGTAGAATAATACACCTGCTGCTTTCTATTATTAATATTTGTCCTGATCTGCAGGAACTAACAAGTTTTATTTATTGATAATAACCAGTTAAACTCTTTGGTTTTTACAGCGTCATTCTGTCTGTGGAACTTTCAGCAATCTGCTGTTATCAGATGAACAAAGAAGCACCAAAACATTTCTGCTGGATTATTTATAAAGTTAAATTCTTAACCAGGACAGAAATAACTTTATTATCACACACAAATCGCTGTTTCCACAAAGTTATTATGACATCATGATCAGTGATTTTTGTGATGTGCATGTTGTCACAAACCAGTTATATATTCCATTGCATCTACATTAAACTAAGGTGTTCCGACCTATTTTATAATTTTTTGCAGTGTTATTTGAAATATTTACTTACATTTATTGACTCCTTTCGCTGTGCCCGTAGCCATCTTCCTTCTGAAACTGAATCTGTTTGCAAAGCGCTCGGGGTAATTCCGTCTCTCCTTTCATTTGAAGTCTGCATCTGACATCACTTCATGCGAAGGGCGGGTTGGAGGGAGATATGACCACTCCCCCCACAGCTCTTAAAGAAATGGAACAGACTACACTTCACGGGAGTGCACAAAATGTAGGGGAAGGGAGAGTATTGGGAGGCAGCCTTAGACCAGTGTTATCAATATTGGTGAGTCATATAAAGCCTCAGGGAATATAGGTGTTAGATACAGTAAGTATCCAAGGTGACATTGGGATGAGACTGAGTTTACTTTGGTAACAGTAATAGTTCTACCATCAATATGCACTTCTTTGATAATTAAGATGAGAAAAACCAACTGCAAAGTCAGCCAGTTGAAAGGGGCCTTCAGTGTCTGATGTTGTAGATGACATTAGCAATGAAACCGTAATGCCACAGTGTTGCAGTGTAGTGACGTGTGTCCAGTCCACACGTGACCCCAGAATCAGAGTTGCAATGCTTGCTATAGCTCAAAAAGGCTGAGGAGGCAGCATCAGCAGCAAAAGTGAAAATGCCATCTACGCTCAAAACCATGAGCTCTGGAAAGAACCCCTAAAAACGAGATATGGAACAGCATCTGTGAACAGCTTGAGTGAGTGAGACGAAGACCAGACTACGTAGGCCGCCAACGGCATGGTGATCAAAGTAAGAGCGCCTGAATGTTATTGCAGAGTCCCCGGGACGCATTGCTAAGTGCCAGCTAGAAATAGGTCACAGTCTAACAAGTAAACACACGCTACTAGGGTGTGGCAAGGTGCCAACACTTAGCACATCAGCCGAGGAGTAACGCACTGACTTATACAAGAAGTGAAGAGATTGGTAACAGGTTCCATTGTAACACTACAGGAATATTAATTGAAATGAGACAGACCAGTAAACTGTTGGCAAGCATATCATCCTGTTATAAGTGTCAGGGCTAAACCAAGCATCCACAGAGGTAACAGTCCTCAGGCAGCCAGAGACTGGAAACATACTGCAGCGTGTTAGCTGAGAAGAAAAATACATGAAATAATCAGAACAGCTAAATTAAATTGACATGCAGTACTATGAGCTTAATTGCCAAGACAGTTAAGTGGACAATGTAGGCATTTCTTAAAGGTCTGAAAAATGGTGTCATGCAAGTGGAAAAAGTTGAGTTTGACAGACTACACACGATTCCATCAAGTGCATTGAAAGACACTACTTGAAAGCGCAAAATTTGGAGGGTAATGGAAACCCATCTCCCGTTAGTCACAAATCATGAACTGGAATTATTTGGAAGGCGTGAAAGAGCAAATACTCCCTATAGTCGACCATTTGAGGCCAGTCAAACATGAGGCACACAAGAAGCTAATGATTTACATAGTTATACAACTACCATTGAAACATCGAATCTCCCATGTGCAATAATGGAAGTCCAGTCCAGGCGTCAAACAGCACACCACTAATATTATTCCTGGTATTTGTAGGAAAGCACGTAAAAGTATGTGAAGTCGTAGACCAGGGAACAATGTCTGAAGCATTTGCAATGAAGCCACGTCTGTCAAAGCTGAACCTACAGCCAGTAGAAAAAGAATAACTGGAGAAATGCACGTGCCTTGCTGAAAAGGTAAATGAGTAAACCTGTCAGACATATACTTGTCCTTCTGCTGCAAAATTGGTGAGACAGCCCCTGACTTGGAAAATTCTAGCTCCGCCAATGCATAGAGTTTTGTTCTGTTTTTTTCCCAGACATTACTGGAAGGTGGGCAGCCCGGTGGCTTCGTGGTTAGCACTGTTGCCTCACCGCGAGAAGGTCCCAGGTTCGCTTACGACCTGGTCCTTTCTGCATGTTCTCTTCATGTTTGCATGGGTTCGCTCCAGGTGCTCCGGCTTCCTCCAACTTTCAAAGACATGCAGGTTAGGTGAATTGTTGAATCTAAATTGACCGTAGGTGTGAGTGAGTTTGTCTCTCTACATGTGGCTCTGCGATGGCCTGGCGGCCTGTCCAGGGTATACTCGCTTCTTGCCTAATGACCGCTGGGATAGGCTCCAGCACCCTGTGACCCTCAATTGGAAGCAGGTTTAGAGCATGATTGAATTACTGGAAGGTGCAGACCTACAAATCAAACAGGTAAACCGGAATGATATAATGAAACAGATACAAGTGAATTACTGACATGAATAGGAAGTAATGTGCTAAAATGGTGTTAATGTATGAGAATACACAGGGCCACCTCAGGACATTGGTTAAAGAGTTGCTTCAATGCAGACATGCTGAATGCTTATAGCGGTAATTATAATAAATTGTGCAAAGACAGCGACGCTGGTGGATGCTAAAAGCAGCATGCACATGTTTGTGTGGGTATACTTTGAGTGGAAGTATGGGGCTGTTTTTTTTCAGAGCATATCAATGTACTTTTCTGCACTAATCAGCCATCACAGAAGTGTAAATAACCTTTGACAAGGGCACTGACACAGCCCCATACCATGACAGACCCTGGCTTTTGGTCTTGTTGCTGACGCCAGTGTGGATGGTCCTTTTCACCTTTGGTCTGGAGCACATGGCATCCATTTCTTCCAAAAAAAAAAAAAAAAAAAAAAAAAAATCTGGAAAAGTTATTCGTCTGACCAAAATACACATTACCACTGTGTAATGGTCCAACCCAGATGCCTCCAAGCACAGAGAAGTCAATGCCACTTCTGGACAATGTTAACATAAGGCTTCTTTTTTGCACAATAAAGATTTAACTGGCATTTGTGAATGTATCTCCGTATTGTCGTGCTTTACAAAGGTTTCCCAAAATAATCCCTTGCCCATGTATACCAGCTATTGATGAATGACAGTTCTTGATGCAGTGTGGTCTGAGGGATTGGATATCATGGGTGTTCAGTTTAGGCTTGCACCCTTTGCTCTTTACGCACTGAAATTTCTCATTTAATTATATTATGCACTGTGGAGGGAGAAATATGCAAATCCTTTCCAATCTTTCTTTGAGAAACGTTGTTTTTAAACATGTTCAAATCATGTTCCTTGTGATCCAGGCCTTAAATGCAGGAATAGATGTTTACTACATGTATGCACCATGCAGTGGTGTTTATAATTGAGAAAGATAAAGCGATGAGGATACTGCAAAGGATCCTGCCAGAGACCAAAATGATGTACCCTTGAATTTTTAGGATCTATCCCCCAAAAATTTTTCAATTTATTCTTAGCCTATGCCTACCTATAGGTGGAATATTGTGGTCAGTGACTGTATGTCATTGGTCTTTCTGAGTAAATGTATTCTCACAATTATGTTGTCAGCACCTCCTGGTACACTATGTTACTTATGAAGCAGTCTTTATTCCACATAATTTTCCACTTTCACACTCACAGAATATTCTAATATATGTGCATCCATGATAGCATATAGCACAGTGGAGCGGACGCTCTCCAAAGTGGATTGAAAGGAAAAACACTGGAGTCGTTTCTGTGTGTGGACCACGGAAACGGTGCAGTAACATTAATGGTCAGTGGGGGGAAGCAGTGGTATGTCCTATCACTGTGAACGTGTCTGTGAAGCGCAGAAGAAGAATACACAGTGAGGCGGACACACAGCACCTGCCTTAAAAGAGACGTGGTCTCCCCACAGAGAGGTCTCTCTTGAGAGGTCAATTTTTTCAAGAAACGACATCTTCATGGGTCCCCGATTAGGCTTGGAAAGTTTTGTGGATATCTACCCAGTGGCGGCTGAGAAATAAGGTGGACATACAAACAGACAGACATCCTTAAAGCATTATATTACAGATTAAAAAATGAAATGAAGTTGACCACACAAAACATGAAATTTCTTGGGTTCATACTGTCTGCCTTGAAATAAAAGTCAACGTAAATGCCAGAATCACTGCCAGATATTTTTTAATTTACATTTTCTGGTTTGGGGTTGTATAATGCTGAAAACTTTTGCAAAGTATTGTTTGTCTGAAAGCAAATCGTGTATCAGTAAAATTTTCGGAGTTTTTTTTCAGCACTATTTGGAAGGTGCATCCTGAAGTGTGCCGCTCTACAAGGTTTCCCTTTTCACGTATATCCAGCTGTGCATAATGAAGTGCCTCACAAAGGCCTCAGTTTCTGCGCATTCCCTCCTGCCCTTTTTTTTTTGGTGGGAGAGGAAATTAAATTACTGTGATAGCTTTAGCTCTAAAAACTCAAATTCGTGTCATTAATGTTGTTCTTTGTGTAAAAATGTCATCAGAGACACACTACTAATGATGAGAAGCGTCGATGGCCAGTGTTTGTAAGCAGCAGGTCAGTGCAGTGACTGAGCCCGAGCTCCAGTTCTCTTAATGATTTCAAAAGTTGTTCTCTGTTTCTGCTGTGTAACAGGGTCATGTCAGGTTAAAAAAAAAACAAAACAGTAAGGCGACTGTCAGGAGGAACACGGCCACGTTGCTATCTGAACACACTAGTTAGGTGACTGAAAAGAACAAAAAAAATGTGACAGACACACAAAACAAGTGTAAGGTGACAAGAAAGGAGAGATGTAGGGAGGAAGCAGGAAGGGAAGCAGTTAGAGGTGACAGATTTCAGAGAATCAAACCAGGCAGGATTGATTTCTTCTGAATGTATGAGGGGTCAAATTAACAAAAAAAATAATTAAATGATAAAAATGGAGGTGAAATGAAAGAGTGATAAATATTGTCTGGTATCTATCAACAAGCATGCAGATACTTCATAGTCACACCATCTCACCATACATGTGCTGTATGGTGAGATGGGGGATTTTCCATACAGCCATGGAAAATTATTACTGAGTTCATCACAACAAATCACAATCAAAAGAAGCCAGTCAAGTTAGTTAATACTGGTTTACGATCAGATTTGTGCATATCATGATCATACAGACATGGCTTACTGGTCATTACAAACCATAATGATCAACAGGTGGGCCGAGTCAAAATAATAAACTAAGGTCAAGGTCACAGGAGGAAAAAAGTGAATAGGGAAATAGAAAATAAAACTGTGGGGATGTCAGGGTCTAAGAGCAAAATCATAAAAGTACTTAGCACACAGGAGGGAAGTGTCAATTCCAGAAGGGAGGTCCAGGTCAGGGAAGTCCAATGGTCAAGGGGAAGTTCAGGTCAGGAGAAAGCCAAGGTCGAGGAGCAGTCCAGGAGGGACAAGAGGAGTCCAAGGATGGGCACGAGAAGGGACCAGGGCCAGGAACAGGGAAGAGTAGCACTGTGCTAGAAATGAACAAACAAACTGTAAAACCAGGGCAGGGCAAACGAAGAGTACAAAACGAGGACGAACACTAAATACAAAAGACAAAAGACTAAACACTGAGTGAAATACAAAATCTAGAACACAGAGTGACGCAGGGGACGGAGGCAAAATAAACTGGCAAATTAACTCAGAACTGTGAAGGGCTTAAATGGCGAGACAGATAACGAGTTAACACAAGACAGGTGCTGTGACAAGGGAGTGAATTCAGGTGCACAGTGAGAGACACACCCACAAAAGCACAGAGACATGTGTCAGACACTGTGAACACAAACTAAGTGCAGAACAAACTCAAGACAAAATAATCACAGTGAAACTGAAAAATAACTAATGCAGAAAATAACTGAAACGTGACTGAGAAAAACTAGAGAACTTAGGACTGGAGAAAGCATAAAATAATATCAAGTGATCAAAACCTAAACATTGAACACAGAGGGCACAGGACAAATGACAGGACACAACACTGTGGCCCTTAACTGGAATAAACAGGTTCAGAAAATGGATGGAAGTAAAAAAAAAAAAAACACCTGCTGTAAATGATAAGTTTCACTTGACTATGACATATGACATATGACACAAAATACATTTATTTTCACCATTTATCTGTCAGGGAGTGAGTGATGGTGAGACCCCGGCGCAGAAATCACAGATGGTTTTAAGGTAAAACACTGACTTTATTGGGCAGAGCAGAGGTCGGTACACATGGAGGCAGTCCGAAAATGGCGACGGTATCCGTGGAGGAGCAGGCTGGAGACGTAACCGGGGACAAGCAGAGTTCATACACGGGAAGGCAGACCACAGCGAAAGTAATGAGTCCGGCAGGCAAAATCCAAAAAACAACAAGGAGGCAAGAGGTCTGGCAACGGGGAGGTCAAGAACACTAGAAAACACTAAGAAGTACACTAGAAAGTTAAACGCTGGAGAGAGGCACAAAGGCACAACAATCGAGCACCGGGCTGAGGGACACTGAGGTTTAAATACACAAGAGGAATCATTAACACAATGAGACACAGCTGGGTAGGGAGCAAAACTCTAGGAAACCAAAAACCACTAGGGGGAGGCAAAGGACAGGACAGAACTGTGACAGGAGGTAACTCAGGAAACTAAAAATAAACCAAAACCACTAGGGGGAGGCAGAGGAC
>OMMV01194832.1:0-13822 GCA_900302635.1 Chatrabus melanurus
GTGAAGCCCGACCAACAGTACAATAGTATAATAAGTATACAACAGTATAATAGTTCAATAATGCTGCTATGGGAGTACGTTACCCATTCAGACACCGTTATATTGAAATTTATATACCGAAGAATATATCGCAATATATACCGTTACCGCAATATGCTTCAAATTATATCGCAATATGAATTTTAGGCCATTTCGTTCAGCCCTAATTTCACGTATATTAAACAATTTGGGAACCAGAAAACAATCCGTGGGACAAAAAAAAAGGGGGGGGGGGCGCTCTTCTATTAGAACTTTTACGGTATATGAAAGAGCAGATACTGTGCTGCCAAAAAGTTTGTGTACCGTTGAGCTTTTACATTTTTGTATTTTGTAGACATAAAAAAACAAACAAATCAGGCATCTTTGTATAAAAATTTCTAAAATGATGCCTTCTAAACTCACAGTGAAAACTAATCTCTACAACATGACATAAATGAAATAAAAATCTAAAAGCCAAAACAATGGTGTGCATACGTATGGGTACCTTTGAGTTTAACACAAATAAGTCCTCACTTTTACAGCCAGTTTTCTTCTTTTTTTTCCCCCATGGTTTATTGAAGTTTTTTCCCAAAGTACAAAATGAAACAAAAGAGATCCATTCTAAAATGATAGTACAATGAGTCTATACAGAAAACTTATAGACCAAACCCCACCTACTCAACCCACCCAACCCAGGCTGTGCTCGTCAACAGAGAATGATCAGCTAAAACTAAAAAGGGGACCAAAAAAAAAAGGAAGGGGGAGGGAGTTGGTCTCGCATACAATACAATGGCAGGTATAAAGCGAGGGACATATCAGGGGATGGACACATGAACATTTCCAAATCACTGAATATGTCTTGGACTTCATTTACATCAATCATTAAGAAATACAAACATTATGGTACTTTATGGGAAATCTGTGTCAAGTAGGCAGTTCTCAAAAACCTCGCCCTAACCCTGACTGTGCAAGAAGGAGACAAGTGAGGGAAGCCACCAAGACACCCATGACAGCTCTGACAGAATTATAGGCTGCTGTGGATGTGAGTGGAGAAGCTGTGAATGGATCAACGCTTGCCTGTTGCATCCCCATTCAGTGGAGTAGAGGAGGATAGGAAAACGGATCAAATCTAGGCTCGGGTTTCCCATGTGCCTTCTGGCAAACTCCAGCTGAAACTTTGCAAGTTCTTTTTAAGAAAGTGGTACAGCACTTGATGTACAATGACAAATGGGAGCAAAGCTTGAGTTTAGAACCAACAATCTTGAATACTTTGACTTGAAGACTACAAACTGGATGTTTAGACAAACTGGAATAAATTCTGAGTTTAGAATTGAAACTGTATTTTCAGGACGGTTCAGTGTTTTTTGCGTGTGCTTGGCCTTTTCTTCTGTGCATTTCTGATCTTTGGCTTCCGTACTGAGCAGTTGGTGTATTTTGTCCTTTCAGGCTGCCATGGTGTTGAAGATGGAGCGCCTGCTGATTTCACAGCAAGGCATCCTGGACCTGGAAGAGTTTCAGTGCGGAGCTGAAGGCAGAACATTCCCACTGTTCCACAGTTGGAGCACCACACAGTTTGGTGAGTGTGGACTGGTGCTGCTTCCAGTTTTCTTTTCGCGTTTTAGGCCTGACCTGTGCAACATTACATAGGCTCCAAATTTGATCATTAATTACACCTCAACACACATTTTCATGCTAAATTTTCTAAATCATCCTGGTTTGGGGTTGATTTAGTTTTCCTGCTTCAGACGCATTTTATTTGTGCAAAAAACTAAAATGTTAAAAGCAGAGAACAGCTTGGAAATGGAAAAACGGTTAAATAGAAGCATTATTCAGTTCAAACAAGTTGACTTTCCTTGAGCTGGACCTCGGCATCAGCTGATTGTGTCACAATGTAAGTACTACAAGGAACACCACTGGATTCTTGTAGTTCGTGCCAGAAATGCTGAATCGGACAGAAACGCGTATTTTGTCGCATTTTGGTGAAGATGAAATATGGACGTCAATCCAAGCACTGCCATCTTCATAAATCTGTGCTGTGTTCAGGCTCGTTGAAAGCAAGCAGCGTTAAAAGGAGAGCCCTCCTCACACACTCACTGCTAGCAAATACCGTTTGCACCTGGCGTGGGGGCGGGGCCAAACTATTTCATATAAATGAAATGCCCCCATCCCAATTCAGGGTTAGTATTCAAGTACACAAGCCATGTTGCTGACTGTCCACTGAAATTCAGTGTTGGATCTTCACTATCTGAATGTGTGCACGCCACTGGCTGTTCACTATCCAAATGCACTGTGCTATCACTTTCACCCCCACATCTTGCTACTGTGCATGTCTGGACACGCTTCTGATGCTGACATCAGCAACCAAAGCGCTCAGCTGATGTCAGCATCCAGGAAGGTAACATCTAATGTACAGATAGTTCACGTGTACAATTATGTATGCCTGTATAATCCCTACATAATGTTTATGATTCCCATGGAACATAATTAATACTCGATGTTAACTGCTTAGGCATTTGTGTTAATGTGTTGACTCTTTTATTGTGATGAAACTGGCACTTGCAGCCATTACAGAAATTGGCACGTATTGTGTTAAATGCAATTTTTAAAAGGTCATAGCATGGAAAGTGTGCAGAACACAGCTCTCATTTTTTTTGTCCATTGCAGCCTGTTATATGAAGAATCTTTATGTGAAGTTTTATGTCTGTGTAACCTATACCCCTAGAGATATGGCTCCTTGAAATGTGATGAAAATGAGTAAAAGTAAGATTTGTTGCGCTGCATGGTACACACTAATAGACTTGGAGACCAAATTTCTATAGAAATAGAAACTAGACCAACCTGTTAGTGGGAAATAATCAGCAGGGGTTCTTCTGAACCTTGTTTACCTATATTTTATGGGCCTCGAAAAGGGTTCAAAATGAAACAAAACCCAAACTTTAGGAAGCTAAAGCTCAGTAATGGTTCATCTCACCCTGAATATGAAACAGCAGAAATATCATCTCTGCAGGTTTTTCTAACTATATGTGAAGTTTTGTGATCCTGCGATGAATAGTTTAGGATTTATAGAGCATTAGAAATGCTCGTGGCAACAAAAATCACCTGGAAATGACAAGTTTTTCAAAATTCAGATAGCTGTCAAATCTTCAATCATTGTCCAATCTTGCTTAATTTTCAGGTTAAGCTTTTTTCATGATGTAGATTCTAATTTATTTTTTTTTTGAGAAAAATCTGAGACTAGGTGGTGGATACCATCTGATGATTTGACATGGAATGACCCTTTTTTGTTGGGGGGGATTGGTTAGTTTCAAAATGTACCTGGTTATTTGCACTTCTTATTGTGGGTTCATTTCCACAGATGTGGTTGCTTGTTTCTGGCAACAGTGGCACCGATCCTCCCCAAAAAGTGCCCAATAGTGGACGCTAGCTTTAAAGAAAGTGTTACTAGTGTACTAACGGTACACTTTACAAACGGCTATATCTTCACAGTGTATTATATATCTATATAAAGGCAAAACTGCTAAGTAGATAAGTAAAATGTGTAACCAGTAACCACCCTTCACCTGTAAATCTACATTTCTTTTAGACGGTCTCCTGCAGTTTGTTTAAAAAATGTAATTAGGTTCATTTTATTCAGATGATTGTGCAATAATGGACAGTTGCCATGCACAGAACAGTACGCCTACAGTTTTGTTTTAATTAAAAATGAGGTTTGTAACTTGATAACTGATTAGTTTCTTGAAGGTTTAAAGAAAAAAAAATCACATCTTTTGGAAAAGAAATGTGTGAATGTTTCAGAAGGGTTTAGCTTGCACTGATTTAGAAAAAAGTATTTTTACACACACACACACACAAACCTTTCAATGTTGTACCTAATTTGAATGTGCTCTTTACATTTCCCTTTGAAAAGGAGTATAAAGTAGAATTTAATGCAGTAGATATAGTACTGGAGTATTTGGGTGATTCTCCAACTAAGGGCCACATTAGGGTCCATGGATTTCACCTGCATTTAATTAAATTTCACTTGAAACATTTATGTACCAGTGATTTTATTTTGTCTAGTTTGATCACATAATAAAATAAGCACCAAAAGAGCAACTTGTGTATTATTTCAAATTTTTTTAATTGATTTGAGAGGAACACACACAATTAATGTCCTAATTAAAGTATTTTGATAATTATTTTTTCTGACAGAATAATTGGCAATTTGCCTTATTATTGTTGTTTTTGCTTTGAGTCGTGTTTAAATTGGCTATAAAAGTTCAAGGCTCCAAAAGTTATTACCTTTTCCATAAGCTCAAAATATTAGTTGTAGAATTTTGGTCAACTCCGTTACATTTGGGCTTTGCTGCCCTCTATTGGTAGCCAGCTGAGTTACTGAGTGAACCAATCCGATGTCTTGGTATCTGATGGAGAGAAACAATAGTGGACAGGATTAATGTCAAACAGTTTTAACTTTCTGAAGAAAAACAAAACTCAGTAAGTAGCTTTATTTCCCATCACCTCTGTTACTCCCTCTGACAATTATTTATCAGAGAATTTAATAAATATATGGATTAGATATGGCTTGTAGATCACTCATGAATGCAACATAATTTTCAGTCCCATTAATTACCATGTGGCAGTTCAGAAGGCTGAACAGCTGAAATCGTCACCTCCGTTAGTCAACTCCGTTACATGGTGTTTTGGACTGTTATAAAAAATTGAAAATTTCAAAACGTGCACTGCTTTTGAAATCGTTTATTATCCAGTTTGATTATGCAGCAGAAGTAAAACATTCTGAAGAACTTATTTTGATCATTTGTGGAACCTGTAATTTGGCCCCTAGAGTTAAAGAATCACCCAGATGGACTTACTTTCTGCCAGTACTGCAGACAGACTTTGGGTCAAGCACCACTTCAATGTCATACTCCTGTGCGGTCTGTGAAGACGGGTGACATCAGTGGTTGCTCCTTGCACGTCATGTGGTTTGCTGATGTAAAGACTAGATTCCTGATTACATTTTTTTGTAAGTGTTGGAAGCTGCAGATGTCCCCACACAAACGGCCTCTTGGTTTTTCCTCTCGTTTCACTGTAGTGGAGGCGTCCCGTCTCCTGCTGGACACCTACAGTCAGGAGCTGAGGCTGAAGCAGACCATCCTGCAGGAGCTTGCTCACACTGCGACCTCTGACCTCTGCTTGGTGTACTTGTCTTGCTGGCTCCACCAGCCCTTCATCCCTCCCCAGGCCAGGATGACCCTGGAGGCTCTGCTGTTGGAGACTGGACACCGGCCGCTATGACGCCCAACTGTGGAGCAGTCAACAGATCGATGATGAAACTATCAAAGGTCTGGTCCTCCGAGTGCAGATATCCAAACTGTACCCACAAAACGGCAGCTAACCCTGGGACGGTTTGGGGCTGTCAGATGGTTAAGCGTTGACATGTATGATCGTTAGAGCTAAACATCCGGGCCTATACCAAGGACAGAGCACCTTTACAGCTGAAGCATGATTTCTGTCCACAGTATGGAGCGATGTGGAGAACTTGAGCTTTAAAAACGCAGCCCGTTTAGGTTGTGTGGCTGAAAGAGTCCTGCAGATGAGGCTCATGTCGTGTGGCTGAGAAAGTAAGAGCGTTGATCAGCTGGAGGTACAGACTACAGGAGGCTCACTCATACGATCTAGTATCAGTTACCATTAGGGATTTAAAAAAACAAAACAATGTATTATACAGTATATTTTCAGTCATGAGAATAAAGTCACAATTTTAAATGGCAGCATAAAGAATGTTTATCTTCTCACTCGTTTCAGCGCACAAGCTGCAGCCACTTTGCCCTTTTTTCCCCTCCCT
The DNA here is from genome assembly GCA_900302635.1 of Chatrabus melanurus. Lineage (NCBI taxonomy): Eukaryota > Metazoa > Chordata > Actinopteri > Batrachoidiformes > Batrachoididae > Chatrabus > Chatrabus melanurus. The sequence goes on from OMMV01194832.1 coordinate 5,846, forward strand.
TAGAATTTCTCGATTTAAAATGTTTTGTCACATTTACCTTTTCCTCAAATGTTTCTTTATTCATTTATTAACAAAACTTCAAATGTGGTCTTTAAAAAGTGTCTCATCATGCCTCTCTGATATTTGCTAAACCACTTTTTCCTTTTCTCACCCACTTCTTGCGTTACTTAATAAATCCAGTGTTGCGTTTCACATGAGTTTATTTCATGATCATGAGATTGTAATGCATTCAACTCTTGGAACAACCACATGAAAACTTAAGCTACCTCCTTCAGATCTGTTTATCGTTTAAGTCCAGCTTCAGATTTCCCAAAGTTGTAAAAACGTTACGCCATAAAGTTTTATAAAAAGTAGTAAAATAGTAAAACTTAATTTTTTTTCCTCCCCCATTTATCTACATATAAACATCGCATGCAGCTAAGCTTTTTCTACTTTTAAGTTGACTATAATAGTCTTTTCTTACAAATTTACAGAGAAAGCAGATAAAAACCAGCAGGAAGGACTGAAGTCTCCTGGCTGATCAAAACACTGAGAAGCAGGCAGTGACATCATCACCGCTCTAACTTCTAACCCTCAAATAAAAGGAGAGAAGAAATGAGACTGTTGGTAGCAGCTCAGTGATCTTCTGTTGTCACTGAAGTATGATGCAAGCGGAAGCTAATCAATCTGTACTGATCACAAAATGTGATCCGGAGCTGACAAATGGTTTGGGTTTATAATCGTGGAATAGAGTTAGATCATGAGACCGTGTGGATCTGAGGACTGTGATGAACAGGGTTCAGTACTTGGTTTGATTACACGGGTTTCGTGGTGGACTCGGTCCTGTGGAGGTAAAACTGACCCGGCAGAAAGGAAGGAGGCCGACACAAACAAGCTGCACAGAATTAAAAAAAACAAAGAAGTGATTTATCAAGATCACAATTCACAACCTTGACACATCGAGCCTAAAAAATAAACCATGGCCTCTTGGGTTTCACAACAGAGTTTTTGAACCCGTTTGGGAGAACTGACAAGTTCAGGTAGTTCGCCGAGACGCTACAGGGTCTGTCCAACAGCGGCGTTAGGTTCCAGTCTGAGGAATATAGGGCGTGACAACACACATCACAACGGACTTTGATACAAAGATGGAGGCTGGAGACACGCAAGAACTGGGCAAACTCCATGTGATGGAAAGGAGTAGAGTGAATTATTTGTCATAAGGCAGTGAATGTTCTGTTGGTGGTGGTTTGGATCCAGAGGAATCCACTGAAGCCGCTGCCCCGGCAACTGTAACAGTTTCAACAAACGGTGAGGTGCTGACAAACACCCCCATACAGAGAACCAGGAAGCTAAGCCTCTGCCCGTGAGCTTTAACGGGGAACTCGGACAGTTTTCAACCTGGGCTCTACTTTTAGATGTTTTGGGGTTCATCTTTTCACTTGGGAGCAAAAAACAAAACAAAAACAGTGCAGTATTGACCTCACAAAGTGTAAAATTTGTCCCGTGGTACCATGGGAAAGGACATGGGATCACTAAAATGATCCCAAATAGATCCAGAACTCCAAAACACCACCACAGAGGAACTATCTTTCTTAAAATAATTCCAACTATTCCTTCGTCTCATTTTGTTGCGAGTTTCTGTTTAACACAGCCAGTTCTGATTATCTGTGGACTTAAATTATATACTGTATGTACATGTGCAATGCCAAGAGGGTTACTGCAGCGCTTTGGCTTCTTCTGACGCCTCAATGCCCAGCAGAGCCTGGACCGCCTCCAGGGGGACACCCTCAGGAGTCTGGATGTGCATGGTTGTCCCATCTGGCCCGTTGACAATCACGATGCGGTCTGACGACGACTCAGCCAGCTGCATCGTCAGTCCTTCAGCTTGGATGTAGATCTCCTGGCCTTCCTGGAGCTCTGTGACCTCGCACGCGGCTATGGCACCATTGTCTGCTTGTCTGATGGACTCGCTCTGCTCGTGCTGAGAGCTCGTCTGTTTGCAGCCAGACTCGGGAGTCGTAGTCTCTGTGGACGGCTCAGGGCTGGAGCCCAGAGCCTTTTCCAGTTCCTGCATTTGGTCAGTGATGTCACTGGAACTAAGGTCCTGGTCAGTCTGCAGAGGTTCCTCCTGGGTATCAGGCTGCAGATCCTCACCCTGGTCAGCAGCATCTGATGGGGTCACATCCATGGGAGTGTCAGTAGGCGGGGCCTGGGCGGGAGGTGACTTTGAAGGGGTGGCGCTGCAGGACATGACATACCAGAGAACGACAAACAAAAAAACTTCAGAAAACAGGTAGAAAGAGAGAAAGCTGTTAGAAAACTGGTCAGCGAGCTTTAGTGTGAACAGAGGGAGCGAGCGTCTTCAGCTGGAAGCAGCCAATCAGAAACAAGGACACGCTGCAGCATGAGCTTCTTCCTCCTGTCTCCGCCTGTGCCCAATGTGGGGCCCGTGGGCCACATTCTGGAATTTATAAGTTACTGTTAAGCAAATTTCATACAAGTTATTTTATTAGGATGAAACTTTTTTAGATTTAGAATGTTAATTTTGCATAAAATAACATTCTAAATTGTATGTAATTCACACAAGATCAATATTTATGACCTGTGGTCTTCTATCCAGATTAGTTTATGACCCTTCAAAAGTAAGAACTTGGGCATCTGTTTTTAGGGGGGGGGCTAAAATATAAGAACAGATCCATACGATCTTTGATGACAGTGGCTGCTGCATGTTATTATAAGTGCTAAAAGAATCAAGTGCAGTGCCATGAAATATGCACGATTAGTGGTACCATCTATACTATAATTCACCAAATGTCCGTCCGTCTGTTCCCGCATCACGCCAAAACGGCTCATCCGATCGCCGTGACTTTTGTTCTGTGTCATCTATGTAGACCCTGGGGTAACATAGGGGGGTTCATTTTCACGTGCCCCTCATAGTTTTATGGAATTATATACCATCATCTCAGACTAAAGTGTTAGCAAGCTAATTAGCCGCAACTCTTCTTCTTTTCTTGTTAGTAGAACTCACTAACTGATAGAGGCATGCTGTCTGTCCGTCTGCGTGAGTGAGACATAAAGAAAACAGTTTACAAATAAGATATCTCACTGCAACACGTTCCCTTCGACTTTAATGCATTATGCACCAATAATACACTATTTTTGCAACTTTCACTTGCTCTCTCTGTTTCATTAAAAACGTGTCAAAAACCATCGCAAGCTGCATTGCAACTTTCTACAAAAGCTGCCGCGACAGGCATTTTAGGCCGCAACAGTTTAAAAACAAAAAAACATGCAAATCGTGGGAGTGATTACTGACTCCAGAGAAAAGGCACCAGGATTAATCAAGCCCAGCTGTTAGCCTGGTCTGGAGCAGGCGAGCCACAGAATGTGTTTATGGGATTTTTCTGCATGTGCAGCTGAGTCACAGAGAAATTCAGCTGGGATACCTGGAAAATTCCAGCTTAATCCACTATCTGAATTCTGTGAAATAACCCCCAGGTTTTGTACTTTTAGCAACACGGTTAAGTGATCACTGTGAACTCTCACTAGCGAGGTTCCCATGACAGATTTGCACAAAAATTAAGTGATATTTTCAGAATGTCGACAAAGCACTATAGGGAAATGACAGTGTTTCCACTGAGTGATGGAATGCGACTGCTGGCTTTTGTCCTCTCATGATAGTTGTCATTCCAGTGAGGCTCTCGTGAGAACCGTAATTCCAATAGTCATGGCGACGGATGGGTAAACCCTGCTAAATGTTGCCACTTCATTGCACTTCATTGTTTTTTGAATCCAATATTGCCAGAGCATCTCTTATAAGGTTTAACAAGCACTCCGTCCACACGCACCACGCCATGCATTTTAGAATGTCACGTGACCTATAATATCGGAAAAAGTGTTTCCATTCCGGTTTAGCTAAATACAGCTTTTTCCAAATCGCCTGGGAAACCACCTGATGCGAGCGTAAAAATGTTTGTGTGTTATGTGAAGTTTTTTCCGAAATACACGTTTTTCCATTCAGCGTATTTTCAATTCACTAAATCGACGAGCACAATTTGGAGGGCAACGGAAAGCTGACTACTGTAAACGCTGAGGAGTGACAGAGGAGGAGGTATCAGGTTAGACTGGGAGAAGATAAGGCCTTCGCTCCTCACCTGGAAGAAGTGGCAGGAGTGGAGGACATCAGTGTTGTAGCAGATGGAATCACCACCGGTGAGATGGAGACGGAGCAGGACTTCAGAGCAGAGGTCAGTGGGGCTGCTGGTGTGTCGACTGGGTGAGGAAAGTGAGCAGGGGGAGGGGGGGGGGAGAAGAAGAGGCGCTTGAACTGCCAAATGTTCTGCCAGCACTTTACAAGTTGTAAGCGGTATATTTATATAGTCAGACATATGTATACAGCAATGTACAAAACCTTTTGGAATATTAGCTTTTAAAAATACTGTTTATTTAAATAAAAAATCTGTTTATCCTCATTAGTATTCATATTTATGCACATAAATTCCTTACAATCTATTCAGCTAATCTTATCAGAGGATACATATGCTGTAAATATGAAGTGTCTACCATGTATATAGTTAGGGTTCACAAGAATGTGCACGCACACGCACACAGATCTGAGAATGAGAGCATGACAACATTTTGTCCTGCAGACTTTGTTCATAGTGGAAAGACATACAAAAGTCCTTTTGCGTCATAATAATGTTCCACACCGTTTTCACAGTAAAAACTACATTATTGAAATGTGTTAAAACAGAATGGAATTTAAAATGGTCTAATACTGACAGTAATGGCGACTGGGTACCTTTTTTGGGAGTCTCAATGCCGTTCTGGTGAACAGGAACGCTGTTCTCCATCTTAAATCTCTTTGAGGGTGGCAACATCTTGGAATTCTGGGAAACAGGATTTGTGACAACGTTACATTTGGGCATGAAAAAAAACAAAACTGTTGTACTGAGGATACTCTTAATATCAGACTGAGATGCAAGAAGATTAAAATGTTGACTCTCAGCCACACAGAGATCAGTGACTCCATCAGGCGCCTGTGAAGTACATAAACAGTTTTATGTATTCATGACTGACCAAATCATATCGGTATTGTCACAGTCAACCAACAGAAAAATATCAATATATATATGTGTGTGTGTGTGTGTGTGTGAGAGAGTGAGAGAGAACGTTGCGTGTAAAATATGTTTAAAAAAAATAATATACACATCAGATATTAAAAGCACCATTTGTTGAGACATTCTCAACTCACTGAGCACAGCTGGATTTCTGACAAATATAGATAGTCATCAGGCACTCGATCAAGTCTATGTACACTTTGACTCGCTCCATCTGTAAAATATTCTTGTTAATGACCACATATGCTCACTGCATTTCAGGTAATTGATATTTTTGGGCTGCAACTAATGATTATATTAAATATTGATTAATCTCTTGATTACTTTCGGAATGAACTGATTAGTTCATAAAATGTCAGAAAACAGAGAAAAATGTCAGGCATCGTTTCCCAAAGCCCAATATGACAAACTCAACTGTCTCATTTTGTCCACAACCCAAAGATCTTCTAAAGAAACCAGAATATTCACATTTAAGAAGGTGAAATGAGATATGGACATAACCCCCCCCCAAAAAAACAACTCAAACCAATCAATTATCGAAACAGCTGATTAATTTAATAATAGATTAATCACTGTAGCTTTAGTTATTTTTAATATGGTTTGCTATTAATCAACCAGAATACGTATCTGTGCTTCTCTGTGTCCATGTATGTGCATACTCAGTGGTGCATCTCCATGTAACTCCAGGCAGGTGAACCCTTCTTGATATCTCTGGACGATATGGCCCAAAATTCATATTGCGGTAACGGTATATATTGCAATATATTCTTCGGTATATAAATAAATAATCAAAATCTCTACCGCTGGGCAAATTTATATTGTTTATATCGTCTACCGTTTATACCGCCCACCCCTACTCTGATCAACCTTTTCCATGCTTTGGCTTTTAAGTCAATGCTATATAAACGCTATACACAATTTGTTATTTTCTTGGCTGGTTAATGGTGGGTGATTACTGGTTTTTGGCCTGTGTGTTTGAAATAATACAAATATCATACCGTATATTCAACATTCAGTTATGTTGATGGCCATAAACTTTTTTTTTTTTTTTGGTGCAGTGACTGTGCATAAACTCTGTGCCTCTGCTTGCAGCTCTGATGTTCTGCATGTAAAACGTTTCCATAATTCTTTGAGTATCTGGAAATTACGTGTTTATCGATCAAAAATGGTAAGCTTTAAAGACAATCCAATGTGCATGCTTGCCAATTTACAGCTCTGCCACACATTACGAAAAAACACCTTCAATCCAAGCTGCTTTGTTTTTTTAGTTTTTTTAAAGTTAACATTTTTTTTCTTGACTGCTCGATTCCACTTAGTGCAGAATTTCAGGAGTAAAATTAGGACACTTCGAGTCATTTATTGAACAATGTTTTAGTTGTTAAAAATATATTCATTATCATATTATTTTTATGTGCAAAAATGTCTTAAAAAGTGGAAGGGGTTGGGGGGCTGTTCCCACCCTTCGCCCCTCTGGCTACGCGCCTGCACATTCTCTGAGAGCAGGATGAAAACACATGGGAAAAAGTCGTTTATGTGGAAAGCACTGTGCTAAGAAGTTTACATCACATACGCCACATATCAGAAACACACCTGGTGTATATTTGAAGGAAAGGAGAGTGAAATACATATATTTTTTTAAAGCTTTCACCGCGGGTGCGCTGCGTGTCATCGCTGTGTCAGCACTGCGCTGTGAAACAGCGAGACTGACACGCATTGTTGATGTTCTGTGTGAATAAAATAAGACCTGTTGCAAAGCAGTGTGCTAATGTGCTTTACAAACACGCATTGCGCGCAGAGCTGCTTTCCTGCTCACTCCAATAACACCAGAAAAACGGAACGAAGTGAGAGGAAATGCGCATGGATTTAATGAATCGAGTTTCATTTATCCTAAATTGATCAATTATAAACACACCTCTGCAGCCCCAGGAAAGTCACTGAAATATGTTGATTTTTGATCAGGTTTCGTTCGAAATGGGCCTGAAAATTAACTAAATACGTCGGGCAAGTTAGAGGCTTGGTGCACTAGTCTGATAGCACCATTCACTTGCCAGTGTCGAGCGAGCACGCCTTACTGACATATTTTCACGGATCTCGTGGCCTTCAAAAAATGTGATTTTCCGCGTTTACGAGGACGATTGGCATACCTGCATATACAAGTCGCAGGACCTCCCAAACTAGTAAAAACAAACAAACAAAAAAAGTGACGTAGTCTGGAAAACACGGTATATTTGCTCTGCAAAATTTTCCAAAGGGACTGAAAAGTGACTCAAATAATGCAAACTGTGTTTACGAGGGTGAGTGATTTTGTGAAAAGATGCTCACTGTCGTGGCTCACTTGTTTGAGAAGTTAACCAGAAAAGCATCCTGCCAATGTGCTGCTGAGATTGCTGACCAAAATCACGGCCAATGACTATGGATACAATGAAGGGAACGTTAGCTGCAAACATTAACAGGTGCTTTTTTTGATGTGGAGAAAAAAAAAAAAAAAAAAAAAAGCCGTCACATCACGACTCGACCCCAGGTTAACAATTTTTTTTTCTTCTGTGCGCGTGTTTGTGAAAACTAAATTTGATGTCTTTCAGAGAGTATCTGAATATAATAAACTGTTCAACATCATTTTACATTATGGTACTTGCAATTTTTAGAGATATTCTCTAATACTAGTATTCATAGTCAGAGGTGGTGAGTACTCAGGTACTACATACAGGTTGTATGTAGTACCAGAGGTGGTAAGTACTCAGGTACTACATACAGGTTGTATCAAGCCCCACTCTCTGGTTGTCTCCACATGTGGTAGGAGCAGGGAAAACACTTCACACATTTTATTCATGCAAACTCTTCATAATGCTAATGACAAATCTACAACTAAATTCAAAGT
>OMMV01194846.1:0-10545 GCA_900302635.1 Chatrabus melanurus
TGTGTCAATATAAAGGATTTTTTTTTTTTTGTAAATTGATCACTTTAAAAATGTATATTTTTTGGAATGGGAACATGTAGACATATCAATTTAATTATTTGTTTTAATCATTTTCATATCATATCATTGAAATCAAAATTCTAAAGTGCCTTTTTGCTCAGTAGAATAACTAATTCAGCGTCTTGCAGAATCAAATAACCATGCTTGTGTCCTGTGACTACAGTTTTATTTGACTTTATTTGCACTTTATATTTTGTGTCCCAGTAAGTCATCAATAAGTCAAGTGGGATAAACCAACACAAAAAAGAAAAAGAAACACTTCACACAACAAGCTACTGGCAGGCTGCCAAACACTTTTTATCTCCTCATGATTTTACCAAATACAGACTTTACATTTTTCTTCCATGGAGCCGGTATCTGACATCTCCTGGCATAAACTTGGATGGAAAAGTTTGCAAAGTTATGATGCGTAGCTGTACAGGATGTGAATAATGAGCTGTTTTTACTATCCCTGTACAGTTTCTATTCCACTTGGTTTTGGTGTATCGCATAAAATTCTGCTCATAACTGATAAAATGTATTTTGCAGTCTGTCTGGTTGAGCACAGCGCAGACTCTTCCACCTCCTGCAGATGTTTGCAGAGCATTGCCGTTCCTGTGCATGTGTGTCCGTGCGCCCCGACTCTCTGTCGGCAGCCCGTCACGTGTGACGGTAAACTTAGCTTTTGGCGGTGGTGAAGGTGGCAGCCGTGGCCCGCCACAGCTGCTGCTGTTTGAACCCTACCCACAGTGGTGTTTACCCAGACGGACAGGGTGGGTCAACATCAGACACGCATCTGCTTTCAGTGCTGCACACGCAGCTTATCTGTTACACAAACGAAGGATTCTGAATAGATCTGTCAGGCCTCGTTCACCGTCGGTCATTGTGTCTTTTTTTTTGTGTTTCTTCTCTTTTTTTTTTAAGTATTGATGGATGGTTTTGCACCCTTGGATTTTAGTGTCACTGCTAAATGTGTGTTTGCATGGCTATTAGTGAGGATCGCTGACGGATGTGTGTCGCACACTCTCCTGAACCCTGTAGATGACAAATCACTCTCTCACAGATTGACCTAACATTGTGTGGCTGAAACATAGAGACAGATAGAAGAACTAGAAGGCGGACTCATCGCGTCACCATGTGCCACCAAGGAGGCAGCGCCGCCATCACCGAATGGGTCAACTTACAGCGAGTCAATGCAACGAGCGCAACATTCTGTTGAAACTGACTCAACCAGTTTGTTTACCTGTTTACTGTTGTACATCTTTATTTATCTGGCTCTATGGTGTCTGCTGTGGAAATGCCTTACAGCCAGTGGTGGGCACAGCTACCCTAAAAGTTAGCTACAATAACCACTAATCTGCTAGCTGAAAAGTGTCATATTACTAAACCGGTAAAGCACCAAAACATTTAGCTGAAGCTACCAGTAACCAATAAGCACCAACTTTTATTATATGAATTTTGCTTTGGATTGGTTTTTCGGATCTAAAACCCTGAAAAAGAGACCTAAAGAGCTGAAATATGAATATGTTGAAGCATAAACATGGAGGTTCTCGAAACGTTTTAGCATGCGAGGCTCAGATGATAATCAAGATACATATAAATAATTAAATGAACAAATTAAATTTAAAAAATACATTTAATTGCTGCTATTGTTGAGTCAGACGTTTACTCACAGTCTAAGAATGTTTGGTTGTGGAATTTACACTTGTACTCCTTGCATATTGTTTTATATTTTTCCATTTTTATGTATGTTTTTTATTTTTTATAATCTTTTATACTTTTCTGTACAATATGGGCATTGGTCTGAAATAAAGAGAATTTGAATTTAAAACTGTAATTCCCATTCAACATAAAGTTTCTTAACAGTACAAAAAGTATTAAATGTACAAGAAATATTGAAGTGCCTGTAAAGCAAATTCAGAGATTTGCTTCAAAACACATTATACATGTTAGAAATGCTTTGCTGATCATATGTTAAAATGTGTTCAACCATGTGTATTTTTGTTATTTGGAGTTTGACTGGATTCCTGTGTTTCACCACAGATTTTTGGTGGGCGGTAGCTTAAACCGAACCGTATGACGCACACGGTTTCACTTGCAGCATACGCCTATATAAAGCTGGAGCTGATTTGAATCTCTCCTCCGGAGCAGTAGGTGGCAGTAATCCACCTTTTCGCTGGTTGCCAACCACCGTTAAACAAGGCGAAGAAGAAAAAAAATCTTTTGTAATTCCGCTCAAATTTTGAGTCTTGTTAGACGTTTGTACAAATCCCACTGTTTGTTTTTATTTCTTTAGTTTCCTTTCAAATGTTGTGTTGTTGTCTACTATAGAATGTTTTTGTTCGTCTCGCTGGCTGTTTGTATGGTCCGTGTTGTTCAATAAAGCTTTAAAAAAATTGGATTTAACTTAACAGGCACTTTAAGAAATAAAAATACACATGGAAAATACGTTTAATAACCTAATTAATGCATTTACTCTGGCTTGACCTCCTGCTCCTCCGTCTCCTCGAGGTGACGCTTGTTGCCTTCATGCGATGTGTCAATTCTGCTTATTGATTAGCGTATAAGCTCCAACAGGAATAAACATGTATGATTTAAGGGTTTACAGATGTTTTGGACCATTAAACGTTATTTAAAAAAAAAAGTGAGCTGAAGTAAAGCTAGCGGAAATAACTTTAGTGGAAGCTAATTGGTCGGCTAATGGTTTTCAAAGTTAGCTGAAAAGGTAATCCGCTAATGATAAAGTTAGCTTTGCTAATTAGCTGTTAGCCAATTAGCTGAACTGCCGCCACCACTGCTTATAGTGGCGCATTTTAGAAAGGTTGCTGAAAAAAAAAACCCACATCTTTTCACAAGAGAGCATTTGAACTTTTGTTTTTGTCTCTTTCTTTCTTTTTAAGGTTTCCAGCCCATAACAGATCATAGCGTATTGTGACCAAATTGACTTCCGAAGTTTGACATCATAATGTATCCTGATATTCTGTACAAAATCATACCATTGGACAATGCAATCATCTAGGATGATTATGCAGTTGATTTGATGAGAAGATTTCTCTCTCTTGTTGATTTATGAATTGTTTTATGGAGTTACTATCTTGAAATTGGTGCGTTCACTGGCCTTTTTGAATGTGACGGAATAGACTACCTGAACTTTGACATCATAATGTGTTCTTATGTGCCTGGTGACCTCTATGAACCTTTACATATTTGAAAAGTACAGTTATCTTAGATAATTTTGCATTTTGGAAAAATTCCTCACCATTATTGATTTATGAATCTTTGTGTGGGGGTACTATCTGGTAAGTGCGATTTTCATAGATTTTCATAGATTTTTGTCAACAAACATTGTTTGTATGAATACTCTGTGTGTTACTATGTATAATGTATACCCTATTGCTTGGTATTGTTAGAATCTGTCGGATTAGACCTTTCTAAAAATGTATAATATACCTACTTCATGCTTCCCATTGAGGTTTACTGAAGGAATAAAATAATGTGTGTGGTAAATATTTTGTCGTTCGTTGCTATTCTGGGGGTATAACACTTCAATCAGTCATATCTCAGAAAATATGTGGTGAAAAAACCTACAAAAAATATTATGGATGTGTTATATAACATATTCAGAAAATAATAGGTTTTATGGTGTTCTGGTTACTGGGTGTTATGGGTGGTAAACCTTAAGAAAAGAAAGACTAACTGCACCAGCTTGACATGGAGCACTGATGTTGGTGATGACAGCGTACAGCTTGTAATGCATGAATTTAAACACAGCAGCTCTCTGCAAAGCTACAGAAATGATGAGTTTGTATTATTTTGAATCATTTACATTTTGTCGGGATATTCAATATCCGCCGCTTTATTAATTTTTAAGCTGACATATGCAAGGCTGATGCACAGATTTACAAAGTTTTAGATACACGGACGGACTTTAAGCGTCACATTGTTGTAGCTCACTGAATCAAATGCATTTGTAGTTGTTCGTCTTTCAGCTGCCCCCGTTTGTTCAGGGTCACCACAGTGGATCCAGTGCAGGTCCACATTGGGATTTGGCACAAGTTTTACACCGGATGCCCTTCTTGACACAACCCCAGTTCTACATGGAGAAACACACACAGCCCCTGGTCTTCCCAGGTGGTCTCCCAGCCAAGTACTAATCAGGACCTTCTCTGCTTCTCTTCTGAGAGCTGACAGGATCAGGTTTACACAGAGCAGACTGGCTGCAGTAGTAAGTGCTGTTACCGTAATTTATTTTCATGATTTCGCTAAGATCAATTTATGGACTGCTTCATTGTAGAGTGACTGTTTTCCATTGGTTTACATTGTTTGTGAGGACTTCTTAGCCCCATTTGGTGATGGCGGACAGCTCCCCATGGTGGCACATTTGCAATACATGCGGCGTATAGGCAGTCCATCGTCTAGTTCTGTCTGTCTCTATGGGTTGAAACAGTTACTCAGAAAATGAAATGCAAATACCACAGAAGGCACAATTAAGTGAAAACTTTACAAGATAACTTTACTTTTTTTGACAACCCTATAGTCACAAGCAGCAGTGGCCTCAGTGGCCACCCGATCTAAGCTTTTGAAGTGAAAGGAACTGACAAACAAGCTCATTTCAAGCTACATGTAACTTCAAACCCACACATATGTTTAGAGAGACAGAGAGAGAAGGAGGAAGTGTCTGCTTTGGCTACATTCATTCAAAATCCTTTCGGCAGGTTGTGTGGACTTGTGACCATGTTGTTTGAGTTTTAGAATGTAATCACTGTGAAGCAATCAGAAAATCATGGTTTACTTCGATGATTTAGTACATTTCTCTGCAGAAATTATCTGTCTCCCCATCATTCACAACCACACCTGCTCCATCATCCACTAACAGTCCAGAATAGTAAGTACCGGTAAGTTCTTTCAGCTTCTCCCACTTTCAACTCCATCCAATATAGATCTGCATGTTGATTTGGCACAAGTTTTATGCCGGATGCCCTTCCTGATGCAACTCCACATTACATGGAGAATGGGCAGGGGTGGCCTTGAACTTGGAACCTACTTAACCGCTTGGCCACCACACCGCCCATGAATGTAATGGTTTATTTCTCTGATTTAATGTGCATGTGTTTATGGTCGGAGTGCTTGTAGGAAATCTATGCAGACGTGGGGAGAACTTGCGTATTCCCCAAAGAAAGGAAATAATATTTGGTGGGATTGAATCCAGGACCTTCTTGCTGAGGCAAGAGCGCTAACTGCACCGCAATACAAAGGAGTTCAATGAATAGCAATGGAAATAGATACAGAAATAGATACCAACATAGCAACAAAATAACACTAGCAACCAACTTTACAGTGGTCGGTACGTTCAGTGCAACAATGGCTGAAGAAATATGTTTTTCTAATATACCAATTTAGATCAACCTAGCATTAGCTTTTTATTTAAAAAATGTATTATATATTAGAAACAAAAATAGTTTAAAAAAGTGATTAAGCAATGTATACAATATACTAGTAAACATTGCTGTTTAAAAAAACACAAAAGTTCATCCCATGTTGCAGCAGTTTTCATTCCCCCGATGTTCACTTCATGGCAACAACCTTGATAAGAGTAGTGTGGCTGTGTGGGTGGACGAGTGAGTGAGTGAGAGAGAGAGAGAGAAGGAAAAGAGATCTGAAGCAGAAACTAACACAAAGAAACAAGAGAAAACTCACAACAGCCACATTTACTCATACAACCACCAATCAAGCAAAAAATGCCATAAACACAAATAACACAATCAGAATTAAGCGGATTCCAGCCAAGCTGCTGGACCTGGTGCGAAATCAAAATGCATGGAAGCCCGGTGGTCAATGCACAGAAAATAAAGCCACTGGAAATACACAGAGAGCAGATGTCAAAAGCACGGAGGAGGCATAACTCAGAAGTTAACATCAAGTGAACGAGAGGAAAACATTACACTGAAAGGAAACAATAAAGAGTATGAGGAATAATGAACACGGAGGAGAAATACAATAATTGCGTGAGGAATAACTGTCACGTAGGAAAACTATTGGGGACCACGAGAAGATGGTAACTATTAATCACAAAGTATCAGTAACCCAGGAAACAGAACGTGAACACCAGAACTGTGAACCATGACAATATCTAGCCCAGCACAGAAGGCCATGCTGGCCCTGATGGCCCACCGCTGCTCAATTGCCTAATCTCAACTGGTAGTTGGTCCACAGCCACGGTGCACGATGGCACGCAATATATGCTACAACTAATCATAGAATGCAAGAATATTATAATCACTAAACCATGTAGTTTTAAGTTTTCCAAAAATGTGGTTTGAATTCATTTAGAGCTTTACTGCAGCTGTCCTATCGATATCAGTGCATTTCCTTTTCAGCAATTTGTGGAAAAAGGCATTTTTTTCTCATTGTCAAAGGTGAGTCAAGCGCACAGAGGCTTGATTGCTAATAATGTTTTTATATGACTAAGGTTGTAAAAAAAACTTGTCCCTTCCCATGCAGGAAACTCCTGCCGTCTGTCATTTAAAAGGTGAGAAAGTTCCTAATGTGCCAAACAGGATAAATTTCATTATTGTGCGTTTGTGGGCTGTACATGAATGCCAGACTCACAGCAGGTCTAATGTCTCTCCTAGGACCCCGATCCTGCACCCTCATTACCAGAGAGCTGCTTAATGACAAGGTCAATATCGATCACAGCTCGACGAAGCGCTGGAGGAGCATGCGGTTAGTGGGCCAAGCGGACAGAGGCATCCAATGATTTTCTTTTTTTTTTTAACTCCCCCATCTGTAATCATTCTGTTTTGCAATCCTGTGAAAACCTCACACTCAGCAGTATCCTGCTTTTACCTTCCCTTTCCTTCCGTCTCTTTGACATCTCTTTCAATATCTATTGGGCCCTCTCCCTCCTGTTATGTTGCACTCTGCTTTTGCCATCTGTACTGACTGAGATGCTTCACCGTGACGTCGTCCGGTGCCATAGCAGTGTTTAGTCAGCAGATAATTGCAGCTGTATGAGATATACATGAGCTGGAGAAGCAGAGACAGCGAGCAAGACAGACAAATTCAGTACACTCAGCAATAGTACGTGGGCATGACGGACTATGGCAGACAGGTAGAGTAAGTACAGCATCAATAAGGATGTGGCCACCTTGTTTAGGATAGCATTTCCTGGTAAACAACATAATTCATTGCCTGGTGAAATCTGACTTTTGCTCCAATGACCTTGCCCAAGTAAGCTTAACCTTCACCCCAATGACTTTGACCTTAACCTGAATTACTGGCCAGGATAATTCTGGAATCCTCCTACATATGTGTGCTATGTTGAGGTCCCAATCAGGTTGAAAATCAGATTCTTTGATCTTGACCCCAATGACCTTAACTTTCGCTTAAATTAACCCTTTAAGGGCAATTCTGGGGTCACCCTTCATCGACATGCCAAGTTAGGTCCAAATTGGCCAAAGGACCTTAGAGGAGTAGGCCAAACAGGCAGACATTGTCTTGACACTACCTTGACCCCTGACCTTCACCCAGATGATTGCCCTTTGGTGAATTTGACCCCTCCTGGGTAATTCCAGAACCCACCTTCATATGTGTGCCAGGTTTGGTGCAAATCAGAGTGAAAATCAAAATTTTGACCTTTGACTCCATTTACATGAAACTTGACCTCGGTCCAATGACTGACCTTTGTCAAATTTGACCGCACATGGAAAATTCAAGAAACCACCCACATGTGCATGGCAAGCTTGTTGGAAGTCTGAGTAAAATGTTTTTGACCTTTCACCCCAATGACCTTGATCTTTGCCAAAACTAAAGGCCCATTCGCACACTAATGATTAGCCTGGCGTTTGCCGATGGAGAGTGAAACGATGATTAACGTCAACCAGCACTGAGGTCCGGCAGACTCCGCAGGAGCTAAGTCGATGTTAGTCGGGCAACACTGATGTTCGTCGTGGTCCTGGAAAAATTTTCAACATGCTTAAAATCTTCGACATTCATGCTAAAACGTGGCAAGAACTGAGCGCCACTACCATGACCTCACCTCCACGAGTGTGCCGGTACTGCTCCATTCGCCTCCGCTGGCCAACGTTGGACGTCATTCACTTCCTGGAGCCCGGAGAGAGTGGACGGCCCGGAGAGGCTGCAACAGGAGTGTGAGCTTGAGGTCCTTGAGGTGGCGGGTGACGAGGTCGCAGAGTTGCATCGAGTTTGTGTGGGCTGCGTCATGTGGCGTCTCGGGTGTTGGGTCGGCGATCGGCTCCGCTGGTCTGCGCTGCCGGTGCACCTACCCTCCGACGGCGAAAGCTGAACTGCGTCATGGTGGGCCGGGCATCGGGCTCCGCTGGTGGAGCATCGGGCTCTGCCGGTGCTGCGTCGACCTGCGTTGAAGACTGGAATTTTGGGCCCCTGGAGCGAGCCTTCTCCAGCTTTTCACAGAGATTATTGAGAATCTGCTACATCGGCCAGCATCATCCACGTCACATCATAGTGTGAATGGGCCTGAACCATTTTAGGGCAATTCCGGAGTTGAGCTTCATCCACGTACCAAGTTTGGTGAAAGTCGGCCAAAGGACCTGGGAGGAGTAGGGGAACAAACAGACAGACAAATGTTGCTCAAATTATAGCATGATGATGTTTGTAGGTAGAGTGTTTTCCAACTTAAAAAAAAATAAAAATGACGGCAGCCACCCTGATCTCTCCAGTATGCAAGCTTTCCTCACCTCGTGCTAAAATGTGCGGCTCCACACACACCAAGCCTAAAGCACCTGTGTGTTGATCATCATGTATTGATTATCTTTCTTGCTAATTGGGCTCAAGTTAATTACCAGCAATTAAAACCATGAATGATACATTAGCACAGGTGCAGTCGACAGCGCAGTGGGAAAAGCACAAACATCCAAATTCCAATAACACCAACACATTCTTATTTGAATACATCAGATATCAACAATCCAATCCAAGCACGGTATTGGAAACAAGGTTGATTGTTATGGTGATGGTTATAAGGTTAGGGTTAGTTATAGTCATGTCCATAAGTAATTGGACGCTGAGATTATTTTAAGCAAAATTTTGCCTCTGTACACACCACAATGGAGCTGAAATAAAAATTTTAAAAAAGAAATTAATATGTGCTTGTAGTTTTAAACTTTCAACTTTAATTCCAGGGATTTAAGAACAATATTGCATTAACCATTTTGGAATTATGGCCATTTGTATACATAGTGCCTCAATTTTCAGAGCCCATAAGTCATTGGACAAACTAAATACAGTATAAGGATTATTTTTAATACAAATCATCACTTTTACAGCCACTTTTCTTCAGACAAGGTAGGGGATGGATTCAAGAACATTTCCAAGTCACTGAATATGTCTTGGACTTCATTCACATCAATCATTAAAGCTACAGTGTGTAGGATTTAGTGTCATCTAGTGGTGAGGTTGCAGATTGCATTCTGCCATCGGTGGTCATGATTTTCTTTCCCTTCTCATTTTCACTTCTTTAGCGATGGGGATTCATGCTCCCTTACCTTCTCTTGTGATAAGAAATATGTTTTAAAAAAAAAAGAGGATTTTCAAACTTGTTAGCCTGCACTAACAATCGCCGCACTGCAAATCTTTTGATGGAGTAAGTATGTCCTTTTTGCACTACTGTATCAACATGGCGGCCTCTATGAGGGGGCCCACTCCCATGTGGATATGAAGAATTCATTTTAAGGTAATTACACTAATGAACAGATGGTTATGAATGCTATATTATATATAGTCTACTATCACTTCGCCATAATACTTATGTTACCTGCTCTTCAGATAAGCTTCTTCTTCAATGTCCAACTACACGAACAGAACTGGGGAAATCTGCCTTTTAATCCCATGCCCAACATGCATGGAGTGAACTTCAAAACCTGCTTAATCTGGAATCCCTGCCTTCCATACATGTTTTTAAAAGTTTGTTAAATACTGTTCTTACACAGCAGTGTTACTGCCTGAAATAATGTGTTTTTATATTGATGGCCTACATTTACTTTTACTCATTGCTCATCTTAATTACTGCTGTTTTTATGGCCCTGATTCTATTTTTACCTCCGCCAAGGAGGTTATGTTTTCACCTGCATCTGTTTGTTTGTTTGTCTGTCCGTCTGTCTGTCTGTCTGTCTGTCTGCAAGATTTCTCAAAAAGTTATGGACGGATTTTGATGAAATTTTCAGGATAAGTGGGAAATGGCCCAAGGACCAATCGATTAGATTTTGGTGGTGATCCGGATTATTATTATTCATATTATTATTATTTTGGTTTTTTTTCTCACAAACTCAGCCTTTTTTGAGGCCCTTCTCACGCACGAAAACTCATGAAATTTTGCACAGACATCAGAACTAGTGGTCAGCTGTTACACACAGAGGATTGGACCCGGGTGTGGCCCAGGGACTCCATAGCGCCAACCTAGGACAGAGTTAAATGGTCGGCATATAGTTTCAGCTACACGCACCAAATTTGGTATGTGTGTAGGGCTCA
>OMMV01194855.1:0-11097 GCA_900302635.1 Chatrabus melanurus
CTCGTTAAAGCGGAGTGTTTCAGCACAAAACATCCGCTAGTTTACACACAAACCCCCACATTTGAGATATTTCTGTGAAAGTTATTAAAGCAAGTTAATCTTGAAAGGAAAGGAGACTTACGTGTGGAGCTGATTGGTGGAGAGGAGATATTGCATTCAGCCACAGAACAGGTGTGGCACTTGTCGCGGTTTGGCACGAAACTGCAATTTGCAGTACATTTTGAACACGTGTATGTCACGGCATAAATAATTAATGAGGCAGTGAATAGGATCAGTATATTATAGAATGGCATCACAAGCTCGGTTTTTTTTGGTTTTGGCGTTTATCGTGTTTTGGAAAAGCTCTTTAAATGATCTTGGATTACAGTATGGTACTGTATGGTAAATCTGTCGGGAGTAGGCAGTTGTCAGAAACTGAGTGAAAGTGCAAGTAGGAGACAAGTAAGGGAAGACACCCAGACAACTTTAAAGGAGTTGTAATTTTCTGTGGCTGTGACTGGAGAAACTGGGGATAGTCCAACTTTTGTCTGTTGCATTATATATTGCATTATTATAGCCTCATGGTGTAGTGGAACACAGAGAAGGATTTTCATACAAGAAAATAGATCAACTTTCAGCTTGTCTTCTATGTGCCTTCTGGCAAAGTGTAGCTGAAATATGACATCTTCTTTTTAAGAAAATCCCTCTTCATGTCAATCCACTATGAAGCTATATAGCTGGGGATGCCACAGACAAAAGTTGGACTTTGCATACTTTCTACAATCGAAGCCACAGAAACCTATAACTCCTTCAGAGTTGTCTGAGTGTCTTGGTGGCTTCCCTCACTATTCTTCTGCACTTGCATGGTCTCAGTTTTTGACAACTGCCTACTGCAGACAGATTTACCATACAGCAGTGTTTCTCAACTCCGGTCCTCGGGACCCAAAATACTTCACATTTATCATTTATCCCTGAACTAATCAGCTCAGTCAGCTGTTGATTAGCTGAACACACCTGACTGAGCTGATCTGCTCTGATTAGTTCAGGGATAAATGATAAATATGCAGTATTTTGGGTCCCGAGGACCGGAGTTGAGAAACACTGTCGTACAGTACCTTACTGTATGTATTTCTTCATGATTGATGTAACTGTTCATATATCCATCCCCTGACTTGTCTAAAGAAAGCTGGCTATAAAACTGATGATTTGTATTCAAAATAATACTTAAATTTGTAAGGGACCGACGAAGGACCCCTGAGCAGAGAACACCACAGGTATGCTGTTTGAATGAATGAATACTGTTACTGGAACAGCCAAAACATACAAAGACAACTGTCCGTACAACAATGAGGTCCGTGTGGAAACAGGCTGAGTGGATAGTCGAGGACACAGGCGATGGTTCAGTACACAGGAAGACTGTCTGACCAACAACAGCGTCCATGAGGAAAGCAGCAAGTAAGTAATCCAGTTCAATAGGCGGAGGGTCAGAACACAGTTATCAAACATGCCAGGTAGACAGATCAGGAATCCACAGGCGATACTCAGGAAACATGAAGAGGCAGCGTGGGTCGGCAACTCGATTAAACACAGAAATAATGCGGGAAAGCAGGCATGAGAGCAAGACAATCTGGCACTGGAGTGAGTGCTGTGGACGGCTATGTAGTGTGTGACTCAATTAGCGAGGAAGTGAGTGTACATGTGAAACCGGAAACCTGAGAGCCCATGAGACTGTCCAAATACTTACGGCCCTGACTGTATGTGTATCCTGGGCATTTCATTATTCTGCATCTGGGGACTGTAGGTCATTCAGCCTGCAGATTATCCCTTTGTGGGAGTTGGTGGTGGGATTGGCACTTCAGCTGCCATAAAACATTTCACAAACATGGTTTTGTGCTTTGTATTTTTGTATTTCTGTCTCATTGGTAGTATGGCCATAGCAGATGGTCCCCCCTCTGAGTCTGGTCTGCTTGAGGTTTCTTCCTATACTTATAAAACATCCAGGGAGTTTTTCCTTACCACTGTTGCTATTGTGCTTGCTCAGGGGGTGGGTAAGGTTAGACCTTGCCCTTGTGAAGTGCCTTGGGGCGACTATGTTGTGATTTGGCGCTATATAAATAAATTGAATTGAAATTGAATTGAATTGACATACCGTTCCTGCATTTCATATCAAACAAAATATTAATTTGATAAGCACTTTTCCTGCTTTTTTATATTCTTCTATCTTCTGTTTCAGAAACATATTCTTAAACTGAAAAATATTCCTACAGCATTTTAAATTCTTTGCTAATCTATTCCATATTTTCACCCCATGTACTGATATACACGTGTTTTAAACTTGTTCTTGGTATATTGAAGTTTAAAATTACCTTGTTGTCCATGATCCATATATTCTGACTGTATTTCAAACCATTTCTGTATATTTTTGGGCAATGTTGTCTGCCTTGCTCTGTGCATAACCAATAAAGATTTCAATTCAACAAAATCATATAATTTAATGAATGCTGATTTAATAAAGAGTTCATTGGTATGGTCTCTATAATCCACCTTGTGCAAAATTCTTACTGCTTTTTTTTGCAACACATATAAAGGTTTTATGTTGCTAATATACGTATTTCCCCCATATTTCCACACAGTAATTTAAATATGGCCTTACTAATGAACAGTACAATAAGCATCTTGCTTCATCATTTAATACATCTTTTGCCCTATTTAACACATAAATTTTTTTGACAATTTTGATTTTACATATCTTATGTGTGATTTCCAAGACAATTTGTCATCCATCATAATACCCAAAAATGTAACTTCTGAAACGTGTTCAGTTTCTTCATCGTTTATACTTGAAGATATTTTTTCTCTTTTTTGATTCCCAAAAATCATAAATTTAGAGTTGGACAACCTATTTTCATCAAACCGTCTACTAAGCCGACACATTTCATGTACACCACTGTCTTACAATACTTTCAAGTCAACCCCTGAAGCAAAACAAGTGGTATCATCTGCAAACAACACAAATTTCAAAATGTTTGACACATCACACACATCATTTATATACAAAATAAAGAGTTTGGGCCCCAAAACAGATCCTTGCAGCACTCGGCACTCAATTCTCCATCAATCATACTTAATATCCGTCAATTGCACATACTGTTGCCTGTTATTTAAATAACTTTTCAACCACTGTGATACCATTCCTCTAAATCCATATGAACAGTTTTGAAATTAAAATTTTATGGTCTCTATAGTGTCAAATGTTTTTTTTAAATCAAGAAAAACCCCTATCATCCACTCTTTTTTATCTATCACAGATGTTATTTCTTCAACTACATCCGTTCATGCTAATGCTGTAGAAAAAAATTTAACTTGAATCAACTTTTTTAAAAATGGCTAATTTGTTGCACTTAAATTTATTAGTTTTTCTCAAAGTATATTTATATGGTAGAAAACTTAAATTAGTGTATATACATATACTCTGAGGGAAACTAATAAAGTTAAGTGTAACAAATTAATTTTTTAAAAGTTGATTCAAGTTTCACTTTTTCAGTGTACTGTATAGTTAATCTCTCTGTAGTAGGTAGTTATCAAAAACGAGTGACCGTGTAAGAAGGAGACTAGTGAGGGAAGCCACCAAGACACACATGACAACTCTGAAGGAGTTATAGGCTTCTGTGGCTGTGACTGGAGAAACTGTACATAGTGCAATTTTGCTTCCGGCTATGATAGCCCACCATGACCCTTAATTGGAATACGCACGTATAGAACATGAATAAATGAATGTCACAGCTTCATGGTGCAGCAGAACAGGGAAGCACTAATTCAAGAAAATAGGTCAAATCTAGGCTTGAGCCGCCCACGTTCTGCCAGGCAAATTGTATCTGAAATTTCACGGTTTCTTTTTGAAGAAAATTCCTCCCTGTTCGACTCCACCATGAAGCTGCCTAACTGCTGATTTATCTTACAAAAGATGTGCTGTGCACAGTTTCTCTAATCACACCCACAGAAGCCTATAACTCAGTTGTCGTGAGTGTGTGAAATGCAGACTCCAGACAGATTTACCATAGAGAACCATACTGTTTGTATTTCTTAATGATTGATATAAATGAAGTCCAAGACATATTCAGTGACTTGGAAATGTTCATGTGCCTGTCCTCTGTCTTGTCTAAAGAATCCTGACTATGAAAATGATTTCCTCTAAATTTATCAAAGTGTTACAATAATTGTGTCGAACATACATTTTATGTCTGTATTTATTATTATTATTATTATTATTATTATTTCATGATACTGTATGAAAGCATTTTGTTTTCTTGTTGTTCAGCAACTTTGGACATTCTATTAAATATTCTTATCCAAAATTTGTTCACTTGCATTTATTTCTGAAAATATTTTAAATTCTGTCCTTAAAATTCATTCCCTTACTTATATTTTTGCTTTCACCGCTGCAGAATGTATTTGTCTTCTTTTCCCATCACAACCTTTGGTTTGATTTTGACTGAATGAGGTTTTGTGTCACGTGAGTGCGACACAGTGACCCAGAATATCACATCGGAAACTGAAGCGGGAGAAGCCTCATGCTAGTGTCAGCTGATGCTATGACATGACAAGTAAATCTTATCGTCCTAGATCTGAGTGACATCATCCACTTCTCGTCCAACTGCAGACTTCAACTTTGACCTTTCTTTTAAAGCATGACTAGAGCATCTGTAGCAGCAATAGCATATTATGCCTTATGCATGTGTTGCAAAAAAATGAATCAACCTTGAAATTCATTGAGCGACATTTATGTAAAGTGTGTTATGGTACACTGTTAATTTGGGTATTTATTTGTTCACATGCTCATTTACTTATTCATCCATCCATCTTCTATACCCGCTTTTTCCAATTAAGGGTCACGGGGGTGCTGGAGCCTATCCCAGCAGTCATTAGGCGAGAGGCAGGGTTCACCCTGGACAGGTCGCCAGTCCATCGCAGGGCCACATATGGACAGACAAACACAGCCACACTCACCTACGGTCAATTTAGAGTCAACAATTCACCTAACATGCATGTCTTTGGAAGTGGGAGGAAGCTGGAGCACCTGGAGGAAACCCACGCAGACACGGGGAGAACATGCAAACTCCACACAGAAAGGAACTGGACACAGTGGGAATCGAACCCCAGACCTTCTTGCTGTGAGGCAAGAGTGCTAACCACTGATCCACCATGCCATTATTACTTATTCATGTATGTATTTATTTAAGTGATTAATTTACTTATCCATTTAAGTTGTTCATTTATTTATTTATGTTATTCAGTCATTTAATTTGTATTAATTAATTTATTTATTTATTATGGTAGTTAAGTTTATTTATTTGTTGACACTATTTACTTGTTTACCTATTCATTTATTCACTTATTTATTTAATGATTATCTGTTTATTTAGGCCTATTTATTTATTTCATCGCTCACGAACATAGTGCCACATTCCTAGTCCTCTTAATCGTTTCTAGGCAATTTTAGGCAAATTGACCCACCAATGACCTTTGACCTCTGGATGTCCTTTGACCCCCCCCCCCCATTCATGTAGACAATGTATTCTGCTTTGATCTGTGGTCCTCCTGACCAAATTTGGTTCCCATAGAGCGTTTCCAGGTAAATTGAGCTTTGACCTCCACCTTTGACCCTTGCGACCCTTTAGCAAAGTTGACCATGACCCTCGCCTCATTGTCCCCTAGCACTGTGTATCGAGTTTCAACTCGATAGGTCATGGCACTGCGAAATGCATAGCCAGACATACATACAGACAGACATACAGACAGACAGACAAAGCTCTTTTTTTTTAGTAGTATCGATATCATCTCTGCTAAGTGGATCCATCTCTTCCTCTTCCAAGTGTACTATTATTTCACAATGATAAAACTCTAAATCTAAATCCATGAGCTTATAGTAACTAAGTCGATCTCCAGGTGTGAAAGGATTTCTGGCCTGGATCTGCATGGACAGAGGGCACAGAGACATATACCACATATATGCTATGTGTGACAAATGTTCAACACCGTGCACGGCTGTGCACGAAAGGTGCCATTTCAGCCTTTGGAATGAACGCCATCATTTTTTTAAAGTAAGTTAATAACTGTTCAGTCAGTCTTTAACTGGACTTTTGCTGTCATGCACTCTCTCTCATGCGCTCCATCTGTGCGCTGTGACACAAATGAAGTGAGCTTTCTTTTTAAGTTAAGCTTGAAGTGTGTGATTCGTGCTTGTAGTGTGTTTTTGTATCAAATCACTGGTTGTTACAGTACAAATATTAAAGATATATTCTCAGCAGTCAAACCTTTCAAACCATGTTTAAATGCTTGCCCCAAACCCCAGCCACAGGGAAGAGGAAAAGCAGCATAAAAATGTGGTGCAAGCTACACTTATTGAAGTTTTGTTTTTTGTGTTCAATTTAGTTTCATTCCATGTCACTGTGCACAGTGTACGTGCTGTGAACGTGCCATGTGAAACTTTCTGATTATTGCACACATTCAATACAAAAAACAGTGTTGGAATTTAGAAATTTTTGATAGTACAAGGCAAACGCCTTCTGGTAATGGACGATATGCCTCCACCAGCTTTGCGCCTGAACACAGCTCAGTTTTAGACCAACACGTCCACATGAGGGAAAGTGTAATTGGGTGCTGAGTGTCAAGTCAAGTCTGGGTGCAAGCCCTGGTGACGCGCTTTGCCACATCCATGACACCATGTTACCACCTTGGGTCCTGGATGGCACGATCCCCACATTGCTGAGTGTGAAAATGACACTTGCACTGGGTGGAAACTAGTAATGATACTAGCGCTACGGTGTGAACCGCTGTGCCCCGGGTGCAAGATAGGGGTCCTTGCTCTTTTACTTACCAAACTACAAAACAGGGGCGATGACATGGGAGACAGGTATCATCCCAACTGACTGGAAGAAAGGACTTGTTATCTCTCTCTAGAAAGAAATGGGTAATCACCTGGATTGAAACAACTACTGGGGTATTACACTGTTCTCTGTGCTACAAAAGGTACTTGCAAGCATTATTCTTAACAGAATTCAGTCACAGTTACTTGCCACTTAGCAACAAGAGAAGGCTGGCTTCACACTTAAAAAGTCAACCACAACCACATCCTAGCTCTGCAAGTACGCATTGATAGTAAGCACAAATATTCGAAGTGCTTCTTTGCAGCTTATGTACATTTTAAAGTATTTCAGTTCACAGCACTGCTCTGTGGGACTGTCTGAGAACTTGTGGGATCTTCAGTTAGTTGCTGAACATAATAGCTGGCATATACAGACGTACTGCCAGTGCTGCGCAGAGTGGGATGGAATCTGTGAATTTTTCCCAGTGAATACTGGCAGTCATCAGGGATGTGTTCTGGCTCCTACTCTGTTCTGTGATTGCATGTATTAGGGTTGTGGAGAACAGCAGCTTAGGTGCCTTTGTCTGTGAGGAAAAATTTATTGACCTCGACTTTGTGGACGATGCTGTGATCTTTGCAGAATCAATGGACACACTGATTGCAACTCTTCAGAAGCTGAGTGAGGAATGGGAGTGTCTGCGTTTACCATTGTCCTGGATCAAGACAGAGATCCAGGCTTTCAATGACTTTCTGGACTCAGCCATTTGAGGTGTATCTATATGCTGCGAAAGTGTTGAACATGTAGAGACATTTACTTATCTCGACAGTGACATTCATGTCTCTGGGTCCTTTGAGATTGAGAGACACCTTGAAAGCATTTATGGAGTCATGAGGTCACTGGACAGAGATGTTTGGTGATACTGATACCTTTGCAACAGAATGAAGGTCCAAGTCTTTAGTTTCCTGGTGCTTGCTGTCTTACTGTATGGTTGTGACACTTGGATGCTAACTAGAGATCTAAGGCGATGACTAGATGTCTTAGGTAAAAGGTCTCTTTTGGAGGATCCTTGCATACTGCTGGAATGACTTTGTGTCAGATGGATGCTTACTTAGGGAAACTAATATGAGGAGCATGGTGTGGTAATGCCATCTACGAGAGTTGGTCACGTGGTGCATTTATCTGGGCATAATCCTGAATGTAGGTGCCTCAGTGTTGAGGATCCTGGCATCTACAGAAGGTCAAGAGGACACCCACATTCCACCTGTCTGCAGCAGATAGATGGTTACTTTTGAGAGGTGGGGATGGACTGGTTGTCTGCCTGAGTGGTTGCCATCCAGGACCCAAAGCGGTCCTGCAATATGGTGGACTTGGTAACGCGTGGCACCAGCGCATGCTCCCAGACCTGACCTGATTTATGTCAGCTGGGGTCAGTGCTACAATGAATAGAGGCTGATGTGGATGTAGGAACACAGTAAAGACTGGTGGAAGAGAATGGGGACCCTGACAAGCTTACTGTAGTGTATTTCATTTGCAGAAGATTGTGGTCATGTTATCCAGAAGAGGCATGTGCTCATCCATGCAACAGCAGTGCACTGTGCACCTTGCACACTCCAGATCTTACAGGTGATGGCAGGTGCCACTCTAATTGGTTGATGTTATGCCCACCACACACAACCATGGCTAATTTGATGAATTATTCCAGCCACTTTGCACCCAGCACCCTGGTTTGCACTGAGAGGTTGAGCTCTGTAAATTACAATGTGTGAGCAGACACTCCCCAAGTGAATTGTGCCACGTGTTGTGTGCCTGTTGTCAAGATGGGACCTTAAAGTTGAGCAGGATTTGCCATCTGGTTAAAGAGCTACTGCTACTCGAAATGAATTCCTTACTCGTTTGTCAGAGATCATCTTTATTGAAATAAATCTGGCTCGCCCGCAAGATAGAACTATCACTTAAGCCGGTATCTCAGTGGGCTTGTGACTGATTGGTGACTGAGATGAATGGTCATTCATCTAATTCGGCTCTTGGTCTGAATGCCATCTGAAATTATTCTCCAAGCAGTCGGAATCAGTATCCCCATTTGCTAATTAGTTGCTCACCTAGATTTCATTCGCCTGCGGATTTTGAACATGTTCAAAACCCTAGTGGTGAATGAATGACTGCTTATTTTCGCAAACTTGTCTCTAACTATTCTCTAACTCATATTTTTACTCACCAAGGAGTCTTCAATAGACCGCTACCAAGTCGACCCCCGGTCTGTTTCAGTCGCCCGGTTCACTTCTTTTGCTACAAGGTCGGCTCATGGTCGAAATGCAGTCGCCTGTCGTTAGCGAGTAATTAACAAATTGAGGATGGCAGACATATGGCTGTTTAACGAATATTCATCAAATATTCTTCAACAAAATGCCCAGCGGTCATCTAATTTGTTAAATGGTCGTCAAAAAGTGTCGCCCCAATGTCATCAAAAACTTGGCCAAATTCGTTTAGCAGTCATCTAAACATTCAGTCATCACAGTCGCCAAATAGTCATCTCTCAATAAGATACCAGCCTTAGGTCCTGCAGGACAAATTTTAAAAATCAGCCAGACACTGTTGTACAGTCACTCTCCTCCTAACTGTTTCGGGCATATTATAACCTGTGCTACACGCCTGTTTTTCACATATCATTTCGAACACCTGAGCTACTATTCAGCACAGACTAATCGTCCCAACAACAGCCGGAATTTAATCAATGTAAAACCTCATACTACCTCTCACAATTGTAGGAAACCACTGAACTGAGGTTTTATCAATATCAGATCACTATCTACTACTGATAGGCTTCAGTTTCCTGCCCTACAAATGCAGGTACTGTGTTGATTAGGTGTCAAAGCACATGTCAACATGTCCACAGTGGGGTCAGCTCTGCACAGACAAATGAATGAGGCTATGTGCATTCTGTGTTTGTTCTTAAATGCACTATTTTAACATAAATATTTTCATTGATTTGTGTTTTTAATTTAAATCACTTTACTTCTTTATACCATGTATATATGCATATATCATGATCAGTATTGGTGTTGTTTTGTTTATTACAGCCATATATTACAAGAAACAAAACTTAATTTATGTAAACAAAAACATACATTTTAAAACAATCCAAAATTAACACAATCAATGACTGTAAAATGAATAGGCGGAAGCCCAAGGCTTAATTTTTTTCTATCTTGTACAATCCATAACAAAATGAAGAATATCAGCAATACAAAAGAAGAATGAAAGAAAATGAAGAACATTTTTATTAGTATAGTATAATTAATAATATATAATTCTGGAACAGATGCAAATCAATCAATTAATCTTACACATTTCAGTGTTTTGCAGAGACAAGTTGTGAAACTTGTCCTTTGTAGATTTCCTGTTTCACATATGGCACCTGCTGACTTTCATAAACCATAAATTTAACCCCTTATACTGCGTGCACAGTATTCTTGAGGATTAATTTTTTTTATTGTTAAACAAATACAGTGCTCTCAGTAAATCTAAAATGTTAATAAACCTCAAACCTGAATGTTTAACAAAGGAAAAGTGAGTTTTGGCTTTCTCAAGGGAAGATATATGTATGCACAATTATTATGCAACTATTAGTGTGTAGAATTATTATGCAACTAAATGGAAAAACTAAAAATTTCCCATCTCACTTTTTATTTTCATTTATCAGAATAAGTATAACAAAAATAAACAACTCAAAATGAACAAACATTTCTGACATTTCAAAAATATTCAGTGACCAATACAGCCACCCTTCTTTTCAATAACTGCCATGAGCCTTCCATCCATGGAGTCTGTCAGTTTCTTGATCAACTTTTCATGCAGCAGCAACCACAGCCTCCCAAATGCTGTTCAAAGAGGTGCATTGTTTTACCTCACTGTAAATCTCACATTTAAGAAGGGCCCACAAGTTTTCAATAGGGTTTAAGTCAGGTGAGGAAGGGGGCCGTGTCATTATTCTGTCATCTTTGTGGCCTTTGCTGGCTAGCCAAGCAGTGGAGTACTTGGATGCATGTGATGGAGCATTGTCCTGCATAAAAATCATGGCCTTCTTCAATGACGCAGACTTTTTCCTGTGCCACTGCCAGCCACGGGCCAATCCACCTGGTCCATCAAGAGTCATTGTGGGATGTCCCATGAAATGGACAGACCACCTAGTTCTCCTTTCATTTGTCCATAAAACCTTTGAAAAATCTGTCTTCAGATAGTTCTTGGCCCAATC
>OMMV01194869.1:0-14168 GCA_900302635.1 Chatrabus melanurus
TATGTATACACAAGTCCAGGAAGGGGATTTTACCCTCAGACTCTTCTTCCCTTGTGAACTTGATGTGTGAATCAATCGAATTCAGGTGGTCTGTAAACTTGTCCATATCATCGCGGTGCAGGCAAGTAAAAGTGTCATCTACGTATCTATACCAGAAGTGCGGTGGAGTCTCTGCCGTTTGTATAGCCATGACTTCAAAGTCCTCCATATATAGGTTCGTCACTATCGGAGATATAGGTGAACCCATAGCAGCTCCATGTTTCTGGATGTAATACTCGTTGTTGTACACAAAGTAAGTAGTGCTCAGACAAAATTCCAGTAACACCATTACTTGTTCCAAACTTAAAGGAGTCCTGCTCCACCAACTGGTGTCATTCTCTAGTCTCTTATGAATCACTGTCAGCGCTTTATCCACTGGTATGCTAGTGAATAAGGCACTAACATCAAAAGAGACAAGTTTCTTAGTGGGTGGTACTACCAAATTCTTGATCTTATTCACAAAGGCTGCACTATTGTTGATATGGTGTCCATTCTTGCCAACGAAGGGTCCCAGTATCTCTGCCGACACTTTTGCAGTTTGATAGGTGATACTCCCAATACTGGAGACAATTGGTCTAAGAGGTGCGATCTTCTTGTGAATTTTCGGTAATCCATAGAACTTGGGGACACAGTCCTGTGTTAGGTAAAGTCTCCTTTTCAGGTTGTGAGGTATACTACTATTTATGTTCCACT
Organism: Chatrabus melanurus; assembly: GCA_900302635.1. Taxonomy (NCBI): domain Eukaryota; kingdom Metazoa; phylum Chordata; class Actinopteri; order Batrachoidiformes; family Batrachoididae; genus Chatrabus; species Chatrabus melanurus. Next base: position 733 of record OMMV01194869.1, read on the forward strand.
CGCTAAAAGCTGAAGACAGCGGTGTGATACTGCCAAAAGCTCCTGTAATTTTTTCTAAATGATTCTGTATTGGTATCATCTGCTAATATGAACATTCCAGAATCGGATATTAATCTCCATGCCAATACTATGTGGCTGTTTTGGCTCTAATATCAGCATTACAAAGCCTTAAATTTACAACATAAATAATGTCTTCAATTACTGTTGTATTTTTGTCCTCCTTTGCTTTTGTTGATGTTGTTGTTGTTGTTGGTGGTGGTGGTCAGTTCCGTAAAAGTCTCTTTATAAAGAGTAGCAACATGAGCATAGCCAAAGATAAATGACCTATGGGGCCATGCTGTTACTAAATTCACCACATTCTCCGAGGAAACGGCAACCTCCGGCGCAAAAAAATGAAGCCAACTTGCAAGTGCCAAAACCTGCAGTTCCTCGAATGGCCACTTGGGCTGGCTCCAAAAGCGAATCAATGCCCATAGAACTCCATGGTAAAATGTACAAATTTATAGCAAAAATAAACATGACCTGATTTGGACCAAACCTGGGGGAAATGATTGAGGATCAGCCAATGACTGAAGTGATTTGATTTTAAGAAAAATCAATTAAAAGTCAAGGTCACAAGCCGAGGTCAAAATGGCTATTTCAAGGAATCACTTTTCTATTGGTCACATGATGTTTAACCTTGGGCAACCTTGAAAGGTCAAACTCCAGGTCATAACTGTTTGACTCGAACAGTTTCGAGCCAATATGGATTAAACATGGTGAAATGTTTGAGTTTTAGTTTGGGATAAATTGGTTCCATTTTGGAAAAAATTAAGTCAAGTCTGGGAGCATGTACTGGTGCCGCGTGGTGCTGCATCAAACACACCATGAAACCACCTCGGGTCCTGGATGGCAACCACCCAGGCAGAGAACCGATCCATCCCCACCTCTCAAAAGTAACCATCTATCTGCTGCAGCCACGTGAAGCGTTGGCATCCTGTTGACCTTCTCCAGCTGCTGGGGTCTTTGACACTGAGGCACCTGGACAGAATTGTTAAAATGTCAAGGCCATACAGAACCATATATTATGGTATCGCTGAATCATAAAAAATGTATTTGAATCGATGTCACACATGTAGGCGTGGGTGTTCCACTCTGAGTTTCAGTTCTAGTTTGTACTTTATCTCAGCAAGAAGGCTGCGAGAGAATCATAATTTTTCCATCATTATGGCAGAACTACATGTGCAAGTAATGATTTTTGGTTAAAGTGTTCAAATTATGATTGATGTGTTGCAATAGGAGGTATTCAGCCGAATGAAGCATTATCTGTAAATAGCATATGTGAATGGATGTGCATGAGCACATGTATATTTGTGTGTTTACTTCAAACAGAATTTACAGTGGATCCCACTGAAACATGCTGGATCCATGGTTGAATGGAAACAAAATGTCATTCACATCTTCAGTTGCTGGTGACCCTGTGTATGCGGGAACTCTCGGTTTAACTGGATCATTACCATATCAGGGTGTTTTGAGTATTGACAGAAGTGTGATGCTTGGAAACCAGAGCTCCAGGCAATAATGACATCAAGTTGAAAGGCCTGCAGCTGATCTAATGACAAAAGAAAAGACACTGGAGAGAGCCCGATTGTCTTGAATAGTGGGGTAGTGCGCCGTCAAAGTGGCACTTTTGTCAATCGCGGCATTTTTCCCACTTGTGCAAAATTGCAGTTTAGGTGACCTCTCATGAACTGGGTGGAGAAGCACTGTAGGAGATGTTTCGGTAACAGTAACATTTGAGCAATCAACACAGTGCAATTTCAATGTCAAGAATCAGAGAGATTTGTACCCTCGCGTTCACCACTGGGATTTTGTTGTCCGCAACAAGTGGGATAAACTGAACAGTGCAAAAGATCCAGGACTTGACTGCGGCCGTGAAACATGTCGATGATTGCTGCTAGTTATTGTGTCAGCACCATCGCTGACTTGTTGTCAGGGAGCCCAACATTTCTATTAGTTCCCCTGCAAGGCATTGCCATGGTGTATGAATAAAACTTCAGCTGAGCACATTGGTCTTACAAAAGACAAAAATGGCATATACCTTTATTATTTTGGGAGTTTCTTTACATCACCTTGTACAAAAATGCTTACAGCTCTATCACTATGTGGAAATTGAAAGTAAATACATGACAGAATTTATAAAGAATTAAGAATCTCACCAGTGTAACCAGTTTTCTCTGTTGTTTACTCCTTTGGCATTGTCTAATGTGCACAAATCATGAAGATTGTCCTCTCAGCATTGTTGTATAAAGTTTGAAAGGCCTGTTAATTTTACAAAAATATTAAGTTCAATTAAATGTTTATATCAGTTCTGCAGATAATGTTGACTTTAAATGGGCCATACTGTGCAGACTTTTTTAAAATTACCTTTTCAATCAAATACACAATGTTAAAGTGCCTGTAAAGTGAAATCCAATTTGTGTTTTGAAATTGTCAAACCACAGAAAAACATGTGATTAACCACCTAGCAGAATTTTAATGATTAAAAATATCGCTAAGTAGATAAAACTAGGTTTCAAAATCGTATAAAAATGAGCAGTTTCCCCCTCTGTCTCTGCTGTCTGACGGTGTGGGCGTGTTTGGCTCAAGGCACTGAAACCACAGCCCAATCGTGTGGGGAGGGGGAAGGTGTGGGAGGCAAGGTTTTTTTTTTTTCAAGCTATATTAAACATTTAACATACAGTCAGCTAGACGAAAAGAAACATTCTATAGTAGACAACAATACACCATTTGAAAGGAAACTAAAGAAATAAAAACAGTGGGATTAGTATAAACGTTGTCTGATAAGACTCAAAATTTGAGCGGGATTACAAAAGAACATTTTTCTTCTTCTTCTCCTTGTTTAACGGTGGTTGGCAACCAGCGTAAAAGGTGCATTACTGCCACCTACTGCTCCAGAGCAGAGATTCAAATTGGCTCCAGCTTTATATAGGCGGATGCTAATGCCTCTGCAAGTAATACGGTTCGGTTTAAGCCAACACCCACCAAAAATCTGTGGTGAAACTGAAATCCAGTCAAACTCCAAATAAAATAAAAAATACACATGGTTGAACACATTTTAACATATGATCAGCAAAGCATTTCTAATGCGTATAATGTGTTTTGAAGCAATCCTCTGAATTTGCTTTACAGGCACTTTAAATATCCTCCAAGTCCTACAATTCTTTGTGTATGTAGAAAGTTGAGTTATAAGCAAATTTGAGCCTGTAAAGGCTCATTTTGGACTTCGGTTACGTATGTCACAGGAGTCACTGAAAGCAACCCCTATATTGGCAGTGATTCTTTGCAGCCTGTTTTGATTTTCACAAAGCGTTTACTTCAGTTGATCAGGCTGTACTGTGGGACAAGCTGAAAATTTGTAGGAACCTAAATAAGTTGCTGGACATCATAGCTGGCCTACACACTGGTGGGATGAGTGTTGTGGCAGTGTCTGACTCCAAGTCTGTTCAATACTTGCAAGGACTAGGTGTTGAGTAGGGTTGTTGAGTCCAGCCGGTCCGCTTTGGTGCCTTTGTTGGCAAGGAACAGTTTAGTGAACTTGATTTTGAGGATGATACTTTGATCTTTGTGGACACAATGGATGCCCTGATTGCAGCACTTGAACAACTGAGTGAGAGGGAGATGGAGTGTCGTGGATTGCGTTTGTCCTGGATCAAGATCCAGGCTTTCAATGACTTCTTAGACTGTTATGACTCAGTTATCTTGGCAGTGACATTCATTTCTCTGGGTTCTCCACCTTTGAGATTGAGAGAATCCTTGGAAAAGCTCATGTAGTCATAAGGTCCCTGGACAGAGATTTTTGGTGATGCTGATACTTTTGAAAGGAGAATGAAGGTCCAAGTTTTAGGGTCTTAGTGCTCTATGGTTGTAAGACTTGGATGTCAACCAGTGACCTAAGGTAACAAATGTATGTCTTTGGCAGGATCCTAGAGTACTGTTGGAATGACTTTGTGTCAAATGTGCAGTTACGTAGGGAGACTCAGGTGAGGTGTACCACTGGCATTGAGAGGGAATTTCAGCTATGACACTTTGGCCATTTTGTGTGCTTTTCTGGGCAAGATCCAGCACACAAATGCTTCAATTTTGAGAACCCCTGCAACTGTAAAAGGCCAAGGGGACACTCACGTATCACCTAGCTGTGACAGGTAGGTGGTTACTGTCAGTAGGTGGGGATGTACCAGTTGTCTGCCTGAGTGGTTGCCGTTCAGGACCCAGGGCGGTTCCGTAGTATGGTGGAATCAGGTGATGCACAGCACCAGCGTATGCTCTCAGATCTGACCTGACATATGTCATGGAAATTCATATCTGAACTTCTGCTTGCTCTATGAGACACGCCTACATGGTGTGTGGGAAAGAGATGGAGAGAAGGGGTGTGGCCAGCAGCTTTTCTGGACCAGGAGGGTCCTCTAGTGCAGTGGTTCTCAACCCTGGTCCTCAGGGACCTCTTAACCTACACATTTTCCAACTCTCCCTGCTCTGCCACAAGCTGATTAGCTCATTCAGGTGTGCTCAGCCAATCATGTGCTAACAGACACCTGAATGAACTAATCAGGTCTTTGCAGAGCAGGGAGAGATGGAAAATGTGTAGGTTAGGGGGTCCCTGAGGACCAGGGTTGAGAACCACTGCAGTGCATTCCAGGCAGGAGCAGGAGAGCGGTGAGGAACACAGGTGCCTGTCAGAAATCTGTGCCGGTTGGTTGCACATCAGAGGGATCCATCCAACCATCCATCCATCCAACATCCATCCAGGACTGGGAAGTGTTATGTCTTCATGGAAGCTGTTTGAGATCTGGAGTGTGCCTATGGGTTAACGAGCCATCATGATATGGTCAAAAGCATCATCATATGCTTTTGTTTTATTTTCACATTTAGTTTTTTTAGTGTGGGCAAAGCAGATGGTCACCCCACCGAGTCTGGCCCCTTCCTATAATCAAAAAATGCCTGAGTGACTTTTTCTTGACCACTGTTGCCAATGTGCTTACTCAGGGACTCGTGTGCAGCGCCTTGGGGGGTGAGTTTATGTTGTGGTTTGGTGTGTATTAATTGAATTGAATTCTTTTAAAGTAATAGGCACAGAAACAGGTAATTTACTTGATACCTGAACATGTTTAAAGCATCACTTCATTTGCTGTGGATTTTATTTTAGGTGGGGTAATATCTGTATTTAAGAAATGTGGTGACCTTGTTTGCTGAAAAGACTCATAATATGACAACTTTAAGAGTTTTCTGTCTGTGTGCGGGTGTGAAAAAAGTCATATTTTATTGCTGCTCTTCAAATCTGTTGCATTCAAGCAGGGCACGATATGACTGTATTCAAATGAATGTCATTCACATCTCAGCGTCACCATTTAATTGAAAAGTTTGTTCTCATCTATGATTTCTGGAATCAACAAGTGACATTGCTACACACCATACACACACTGATCCTTGTCAAAAGATTCACAATAAAAGGTTCTGGGATTAGATGGTTGATTCTGCGGATGGACAGCTGGGTACTGTGGGTCCATGGGCAAAGTTTTGCTTTGCTCTCTGGCAAAAAGGAAAATAAATCACTGAAATGTATCCTGTTTTGGGTGACTATACTCTGAGGACCACAGCTAGATGTGTTATCTCCTTCCCACCTTGAATGCAGGGTGCTGCAGTGTAAGACTAATAGTCTCCACTTGAGAGAAGCTTTTGAATCCACTGCAGAGCGTTCTTTCTATTATGAAATTGCTACAGCGCAGTGGCAGAGAGAGCACTTCTTTTAATGCAAAATAATTGATTTGATCAGTCAAGACTAATTTCAGCACCTACAGCAGCTTATTGCATCCAACCACAATGTGTCAGTGCATGCAGCCAGCTAAATTAAAGGGTAGTTTCGTTTTTTTTTTAGACCCCTACTCATATTAAAACATTATTAACAATCAAGTCTCTGAGTGCTCTACTTATCTTTGATGATTGCTTTGTTTGCAAGAAATCATTTGCAAAATCAGTTGAGGAAGGAATGAATTAGAGTGAAGAGGCAGCCACCATGTGAGTTACAAAAAAAAAAACAACCCACTGTATATTCAAAATAGAAATGAAATAATGCTAGCAACCTACTTTGTAAGCATTGGCAGTTTTTTTTTTAATTTTAAAGCAATTTAGTTTTGAAAGGTATTTTATAAATAAAATGTACTTACTTACCAAAGACCCATTCTCACTTTCTTCATCTATAATAGTGACAAACTGATATGTGACGATCACGGTTGCCCACAATAAAGGGTGGATACCCAACCTGGGCCCGATGGGTCGGGCTGGGTTCGGATAAATATTTAGAAATTATACTCGGGTTTGGGTGGGGTTTGGTCACATCAGTCAGTGTGATAGTTATTGGCTGCGCAAGTATTCATCACAGCCTGCAGTCACAGCCCGTTGTGACACTGCGCTGTGATGACAGCAGGTTGTGGCAGTGCGTGCTGTGACAGCCCATTCTGGAGGTGCCAAGGTTGTGCTAAAGTTTTACTATGGTGTCCTACTGCTTTTGCACACATCGCATGGTTCAAGCCCGGCGCGTTGTGTCATTACACTGCACGCTAGATCAGCGTGTTATGTCGTCAAACTGTGCGCTAGACCACATTTGTGGGCTAGAGTGCAGATCGGGTCGCATTTTTCTGTCTGGACCCAACCCACATCCGACAGACCAGTGACCGAACTGACAGGCATTAAAATAATTATATCTGAACCTGACCCAAGCCTGACACAACAGGCTTTGACAGTGTATGCTGTGACAGCCCATTGTGCCAGCAAGCAGTCACAGCCCACTGTCATGGCGCTTGCATGCTAAAAGCACAGATTCACTACTATTTCCCGTCAGAGCAGCCGCAAAATTTTGAACATTTTGAAAATTCCGGCGTGCAATTGTCGACAACGTGCGGCTGTTTAGCGAGCCCACGACCGTCGCGAGGCTATTTTGCTTGTAATAAGCATAGATTTGCGAGTACCCACAGGTGTGATAGCCCCTTATGGGCTTATTCATTTACTTTTCACAATACTTGAGAGTTTTATGTGTTTTATGTGCTTTTTATTTACTGCATACCGAGGCTAAAAACCACAAAGTAGAGTTTAGGATTTCACCTTTCAGTATACTTTTTGGAACTTGTCTCACTGAAATTTTGTTTTATTTACTTGTCGTTTCCTTGTCTGTGATGTTGTTTTGTACCACAGCATCCATACAAATCGAACCGCAGCAGTGCTCACCAGGGTGAGATCCGGGCTACTAAGTGTGAACTATTCGGCGTCTGAAGCCGCATATATAAGTCAGGAGGTGTCAGGAAGCTTTTCTTGCCTTAAGGGGCTCTCATAATGCATGAGCAGAACTCTCAGTGCCTGATCAGCACAATGATGACACTGAAGCTGTAGTTTGCCTTTCCTGCTACCAATGGCTCTGCCTGTATTAATGCATGTCCAGATACCATCTTTAATTCTACTTCCCTTAAACAAGGTTGATGTGAGGGTCATTAAACCTCCATTCATGATGTTAATTGCCTGATAAGGCTTGCTGAGGTAGGACAGACAAAAACGCTTTGAGCAGAGCACCCAAACCAGCTCTGCCGGGACTATGCTTGATTCTACTCCAACTAGAGTTATTTACAGAAACTCTATGATAGCAAAAATGAAATTCATTAGAGGTGAACAACTTGATTTAGCAGTATGATAGAGTTGACATCACTCTATGATAGAGTTGATATAATTCTAATTGGAGTGGGAGAAAATTTAGTGGCTGCAAAGGAAACTTTACTCCGCTTTACTGTGCAGAAGTCACAGATTAACTTTTAGCAGAAGCACTAAGAATCGTGCACAAACTTTCTGACAAGCAATCACAATATCTGCTAGGAAAATATTAACAATTATACAAGATTTGAAGCAAAGTTTATTATTTTGGACATGGGTTTCGAACTTCCTGGAGAAGATCTTCATCATTGTCATCAAACATTTGTTGCTGTTGCGTAAATAATAGGTCGGTAGATGATGGAATTGTACGTGAATTGTATTAAAGTGAGGGATACTTGGGTGACATTACCTTCACTCTCTCTTCCTATGCTCCACCTGGATCCAGTGGTGGGACCGGGTCAACATGGCTGGAGGTGAAGCCAGACGCAGTGGAAGACCGGGGCATCTTCTGTGTCTGCCATAATCTACACACTACACAGCGTGATGCTGGTGCATTGCCTTTCTGCCAGTTGAGCCATGTAGTTATTTCTTCCATGCAGTCCACCAAAATCCAGACTTCACATGTGTAGGTCGACAATCCAAACCAACAATGGCAGATGACTCATTGGTTCCTGTCAAGCTTGTTTATTCGGCTACAGGTGAGAGCTGAGTGCATTACGGGGACCAAAGGTGGACGAGCTAGCCCAGAGGTGATACATCGACCTGGACCCCAAAACTGTCTCTGACCAATATGGTGCCATAGGCAAGATTTTTATTTGGTGCCCCCTACATCACAGCTAATTAATCACCAATGACTGTGTTCATATACTTATACAGAAATGGCACCACTTGTTTTGATGTTTTCTTTATTTTAAAAACAAAAAAAACTGTCAGCCTGGACTTGCTCTTAAAAATGTATGTACGCATTGTCTGAAGAATGTATGAAGTACACACATTCGAACAGCATATTCTTCTTTTATGAATTTCAGTTCATGTGTGGCAAGTTTTTATGTACACATCATTTATAAATGAGGCCCAACAACAATGACATCACATCTCCCAAGTCCGAGGAGACCTTGTTTGTTAGTTAGAGCAGATCCTGGGTCAGTTTTCTGTTAGATGTTACTGGCATAGTTAATGTAAAATGAATAATCCGACTGCTGCCAAAGCAATTTTTGTATGAAATAAGGACATGCTAAAATTATCATTCAATTTGGAATCTTTAAGTTTTTTGACTATCCATCAAAACAAATTGTTAATTATGATACAAATGTAATGATTATCATACATCTGGACAACTGCTTACTTCCACTCAATGATTTTTCTCTACTATCACCTGCTGTTTTGGAGAATATCTCACAAAAGTCTTTCCACTCTCTGTCATTCATTTTCTATACTCGCTTACTCCAATTAAGTGTCACGGGGTGCTGGAGCCTATCCCAGCGGTCACTGGGTGAGGGGCGGGGTACACCCTGGACAGGCCGCCAGTCTATCGCAGGGCCAACACATAGAGACAGACAAGCACATTCACGCTCACACCTACGGTCAATTTAGAGTCACCAATTCACCTAACCTGGAGGGAACCCGCGCAAACACAGAGAGAACATGCAAACTCCACACAGAAAGGACCAGGTCAGAAGCGAACCTGGGACCTTCTTGCTGTGAGGCAGCAGTGCTAACCACTAAGCCACCGTGCTGCCCCACTTTCTGTCATTGAATGTTTAATCAAGGCTGAACTGAAGCACAAGCTTTTTTACAGATACTTATGCTTGGTTTTGTTGTTTTTTTTGTTTGTTTTTTTAATTACTGCTGCTAAATCATTTGCAAAAAGATAGTTGTTTTTCTCAACTCTTACAGTTCCAAGACTTTTTCCTGTACTTTCTGTATTTAAAGTATGTGAAAGTTGTGTCTCTTTTTCACTCCTCGTTCTCCACTTTCACCAGAACACACACACTGTCGATTCACAGGCGTGCAATAAACGCTAACGAAACATAAAGCTAATTCACTTTAAACTCCATCAACCGTTTTCCCCCGTCGCCGGTAACACCGCTGAACGCACGCATTAGGCAAGCTTCCTTGCATGTCAATAATCAGCCATCTGCTGTGGCGGCTGTAGTGAACAAGGGCCCAGCAGAGAATTTTACCCGTAGGAGGCCTTATGTGGATGAATGAGGCACAGACAAGACGGTCAGAAGCTCAGCGACGGTCAGATCCTCCACGAGCCGAGTCACCTCTGAGACAATCCCACAGCTTTATATATAGAGAGAGAAAGTGACACAGTGCTGTCTCTTAGGCGCCGACCTCCATGTCACCCCAGCCTTACCCAGTTATGAACCAGAGAGCGAAGTGTTGTGAGGATTCTGTGGAGTTTCTGTGGAGACAATACGCCGCCGATGCTCCTGTATATTGAGAGCCAAACCAATTAGGGATTTGTTCTGCTCTGTTTATGCTAATTTTTTTCGAGACAATCAGACGCAAATCCATCACGCATGCCACAAATTTAACCTACAATGCCGATGCACAAAAGTGTATTCACTCTTTTCTGCATTCTGCCTTCTTTTGTACACACCCACGTTGATCCGCCCAGAGACAAGCACACACACACAAATACACGCGCACACGGTCGAAGTGCAACGCATTGTGCAAGCGGTGTCGAATAGAAATAGTTCAGGTTGAAAAGGTGCTACAGTGCAATCAGTGAAAACGCAGGGGGAGATTCAATTAAATTTCTCTCTGCACAGGAAATGCCATACACACAACATAATGGTCTGTGTTCAGATTCCATTATGTTGTCACTAACCATGAATCACAATGAAAACAGCTTCACAACAGCTTCGATTTCCCTGAAATGTTGAGTATAAATTATTTTTCTAACCCCTGGCTATGTTTTAATTATGTAAGCTCTTGCTTTGAATCATCTGCCCAGTGTGGAGTCTTTTCTATTCCTCCTTTTTTTTTTTCTTTTTTTTTTTTGCTGAAGACATGGAAATAGATTTTCAATACATATTCAGGAATTTCAAATAGGTATTGCAATGATTTTTGCCCAGACTTCAAAGTTTCCTCATTGCAGTCGACATGCGTACAAAGGCTTTGTGCAAAATCACCGTTGGCCGATTTCTGCGCGCGCGTTATTTCTACCTCAGGAGTCCGAGCTTTCGCTAACAAAACACTGTCGTTTCTGATAGAAGGTGTTTGTGTCTGAGAGTGAGGATTTAAGGGAAATATTTCAAACACAGAGTAAAACGTCCCCGAGGAGCATCAGTCAGAAGACTGCGGCACTTAGGAACTAAAATAGAGCTGGGCAGAGAGCATAATTAGGCATTTTAAGTGCTTTACATAATACAGTCAGTCATAATGAAGGCCCTGTGGGATCCACAGGCTGGGTGGCTATTGTCACTCTGCTACAGGAGGAGCATTCATAAGAAGACTGAAGAAAAGAGATGGAAGGATAAGGGGAGATAAAGAGGAGGGAATGCATGATTTTTATATATTTTTTTAAAAAGCACAAAAAATAAGCATGCTGAATGGAATTAAATTAATGAAGATACTGTATCAGTAAGCAGTCAGCCAAAATCAAAGATTTAAATTGTTTTAACTATTCGAGTGTACAGGCACATCAAAGCAAACACAATCAATGCAAAATATGATTTTTGTAAAATACATAACAAGGACATGGCAATACTATAATAATACCCTCCTCTCTCTTTCCCCCTCCTCTCTGCTGATCTTTGATGAGAGCCCCACTTGATGTTGACAGCAGATTGATACAGCTTTTTAATGAATGATGTTTTATTAATGGCGCCATAATCAGATTACCTGCGGGCGGACAGGCTCCATCCATCTCTCCCCGCTGAGGTCGAACAATGAAGGAAGAATAACGCACACAGACACTTGACTGGTCCACACTTAACTTTAATCAGCTGCAGGAGTTCTGCTTGTCTTTACAGTACATGTGTAGGAGACGGGCAGGTGCAATTATGTAATTATTAAAAGCATGAACAGTGATGCCAGTGATAAATGAAACATCACAACAAGCTGTCTGGGGTTTTATTTGCATTAGATGCTCAAAATATCAAATTGTGGGATTAACCAGTGTAATACTGTGGTTCTGCAATAATACAAAAGCAATATAAAATCAAATGTGCTGACTGCTTACTGATATGGTATCTTCATTAATCCTATTCTTCGTTTTAGCACTGCATAGAAATGTGCATAAATAATAGACCCTAACGTATATAGTCACTTACAAGCCAACGTAGCACTATTGTTTTTGCCTTTTTTTTTTTTGCTGAGATTTCAAGACAACCGTACTTCCGCCTGGTTGTGTTGTATCCCGCACTGTGTTCAGGAAGTGAGAATTAAAAATACATAAAATACAACTAATAGTTGTAAATCAGATCGGACAAAGTAAGAAATAAATAGTAAATACGTACCTTGCAGCACAACCACATCCCGCTGATTTTACTTGTCCTGAAGTGGCGCACAGCGCGCTGCTGTCCGATGCAGCTTTCACACGGCTTTGTATGCTTCGATACTTCCGAGTTCGACGTGCCTCTCAGTAAACATCCAAAAGCCATTATCATATTTGTGTTTTTTGATTCTTTCATTTGTCCAACCACAGCCAATAGGCAGTGAGCATAAACATCGCTAATACGAAGCGGTGGCAACTGTTTCAAAGTCCCGTTTCCACGGCACAGCTGTCCGGTTCAGATCGCCAACAGAGCCGTATGCTGTAGTTGACCGCTGTTGCTTCCTCTCTGAACCTTCATGGTCACACTTCCAAAATCGTATAAACCCGTGTGGCTTTCTTGTAGACACATGTTGAAATAAAACGTATTTTCCAGGTGCTGCAAAGCGAAACCGTTCACTGTATGAAAGAGACCGGAAATTCGGTTGACTTCCAAAATCTCCGGATGTTGACGATGCAATGCATTCTGGGTCAATTTTGAGCTATATGCGATAGGTTCTATTGATATATGTCAATCGTAATCACATGTCAACAGTACATTAGAATAATAAAATGCATTATAGACATTAAACCAATCAAACAAAGGTAACTGTATCAAGTGTGGTGACAATTCCACTCAAGTATCTACACGTCAGGTCTGGGAGCATGCGCTGGTGTCACACGTTGCTGCATCCACCACACCACTGAACCACCTTGGGTCCTGGATGGCAATCACCCAGGCTGGTACTGGTAACTGGTACATCCCCACCTCTTGAAGGTAGCCATCAATCTGCCGTGCGATCCCAGTAACTGCTGGGGTCATCAACACTGAGACACCTGCGTGCTGACTCATGCACATAAAAATGCGCCACATGGCTAAAATGTTTTAGCTGACACTCCCTCACAATGCAAGTGATACTTCTCAGCTGAGTCTCCCTAAGTCAGTGTTTCCCAACCCTGGTCCTCGGGGAACACCTAACCTGCACATTTTCCATCTCTCCCTGCTCTGACTAAGCTGATTAGCTCATTCAGGTGTGCCCAGCCAATCAAGAGCTAAGAGACACCTGAATGAGCTAATCAGCTTTTGGCAGAGCAGGGAGAGATGGAAAATATGCAGGTTAGGTGTTCCCTGAGGACCAGGGTTGGGAAACACTGGGTTAGGGTGTGTGTAATTAGATTGCGAGCCTACTGTGTGATCCACGCTTGAGACCAGAAGGTGGCAGTAATGCAGTATTAAACTGCATGTCAACCACCGTAAAACAAGAAGAAGAAGAAA
>OMMV01194884.1:0-10628 GCA_900302635.1 Chatrabus melanurus
TTACACCATTTTTGGCAGAAATGCAGGTCTGAGCAAAGTGGACATTTCTTTCTCCACTAGCCGTATCATCTCCACAGTTGGCTTCACCAGGGCTGCTCCTGCTGCTAGAACCCTCGGTTCCTCCAAGTGATGTTTTCCGAACAAAAGAGCTGTTGATTACAGGCACATTTTGAATGGTGGCTAAATGTTCAGAGTCCTTTTCTTTTTTTAACTTTCTTTTCGCACAACCGCTCAACTGATGTCTATCCATTTTGAAATTTTCTGTACGATGCATTTGCGCACACTGCTTTGTGGACCCACCCAATTCTGACTGGTTGGGGAGGGGGAGGGGTGAGGGTCATGTAATCATGATTTTTTTTTAAATTTTTTATGAGAAATGCATATTTATAAACGATTAATATATGATCTTTTGATTATTTCCAGTGAATAATATAAAAACTATGAAAAAGAGTTTTTATACAACCACTGGTTGTCATTGGTTGGTGCCCCTGGGTACTTGCACAATCCAGTCTGTGGATAATCTGGCCTTGTCAAAATGCGTGTAGCATGCTTCGCGGAATCACGTGACCCGCAAAATTGATGATGCAACGCAATGCCGGGATCAGGGAGAGATGATCGCTGAAAAACATTGGCTTTCAAAGTATTTGGAGGTGAAAATGTTTGTTTAAAATAAAAGGTAGCCCAGTTTAAGGAGAGGGACGTATTGATTCTGCTGGTGTTGTTGGATTTGCCGTACGGTTCAACGTTTTTGCGTGATGCGTGAACAGACAGGAGTATTACATGCATTGTGAGGGAATGCCAACTACGACGTTTTGGCCATGTGACAAGTTTCCCTGGCGCCTCAGTGTTGAGGACCACAGCGGCTGAAGAAGGACAAAGGGACGCCCACGTTCCACGTGGCTTCGACAGATAGATGGCTACTTTTGAGAGGTGGGGATGTACCGATTGTCTGCCTGGGTGGTTGCCACCCAAGACCCAAGGCAGTTCTGTGGTGTGGTGGATACGGCAACACGCAGCACCAGCGCACACTCCCAGACCTGACCTGAGCTGAACTGGGTCGGGTGGGTTAGTTCTCCGTCTTGTTAACGTATCTGCTTGGTCCGTGATGTGCCTCGAAGTGAAGCTGTAATACTCTGTCATGAACTGGAATTGCAAATGTTGAGGCGTACGTGGCGTGGCAACCAAGCAAGTGAACGCCTCTGCCCTAGCACAGTGCCGCCATCATCGACATCGCCACAAGACTTACAGTTCCACAGCAAACACTCCTCTGTGTATGCTGCATAACTGTGTGATCTGATTTTTTGTTTCACTGTTTGCCTACATCAACATTTTTGTTGTTCTGTTTGATCACAGATGAATGTGCGTGTGTGGCATGCTGTGTTCTTACCGGCGTCAGTTACACATTACTGCCACACACCAGGCGTCACTGTGAAGCGCTTTGAGCATGAAAGCGCTATATAAATGCAGTCCATTTCCCATGACAAAACGATCAGATCTCACCACAGCAGCATAGTTGAGTGCTACAGTATGTAATGTGATCTGTTCGCAGCACTGACTTTGACCTCTAACACAAGTCACATGCACACTTCTGCAAGTAAACAACTGACAAGAGGTTTAATTCTGTCCTGCGTCTGTATTGAGTTTCACCTCAAGTTACGGAGCACTGATGACGATTAGTGGAATCATTGGCCGACCTGTTCTATCTTCTGTATCTGTCTTTGGGCTTCTCCTTTACATAACTATTTCCTCCACAGAATGGAAAACAACCAGAGGTCTATTTATAGCTCTGCTGAATTCACCTTCTCCTTCTCTACAGGCCTAAGAAATGGTCTGTGTCCTGTACAGGCTGGACAACAGACAAGAAAAGCAGACATGTATGACATGTATAAAAAGTACTCAGCCCAGTAGGCTTTTTTACGGTTTTTAAAAAAATTGTTTTACAAAATGAAAAATACAAGAAAAAATTCAGGTTTCTTTTTCTTTAAAAAATGTGCGCTTTAATGTCAAAGTGAAAAGATTTGCCAACAACATGACCTACGTTAAACAAAAATATAAAACACAAAATAGCCGCTTTATTACACAGTAACAGCAAACAGCATCATTTTTTACAATTATCTGGCTTTAGACAGGTTAGGGATGGATACATGAAAACTCCAAGTCTCTGAATATTGTTTCACTCATTTATTCAGTTTGCTAATTTGAGGTCTAATCCCCCTTATTTAAAAAGCTCTTCCACCTCATCACTCAACAAGAGCACTCGGAGAGCGCAGACCTCCGCCAAGATTTTAACATTTGTCACCTGCGAAATCAATTAGTGAACATGAAGAATAACTTTGATTGGCATATATGAGTTATACGACTGTGAAAACAAACCACTAGACATTAACATAATTTTGCTATGATAAATGAGCTTTTCCTCCTTTAATTTCTAATTTGTTAATATTTATTTATTTGTATTCCCCATTATAGTGATACATAAACCACAAATGCTGACATCAGCAGGGATTACACAACTATTAGCAATATACTACAAGTGCTGAGCTATTGGAGATAGCTCAAATCCGTTGACAGCTTACTGAATCAGCATTCTCCCAGCTACATGTTGGTAGTGGTTGGACATTTCTATTTCTATTAGATACCTTAAAGCAGCGTCTTACATACCGGCACCTGAAATTTAATACATTTTGATGAACTGGATGCAGAAGACTTTCCAGATCTGGATAGAACGTTACCTGCTTATAGCTATTACCATCTTACATAAGCATGACAAGATTCATCTTTATCTGTTGAGATGTCGCCGAGATGTACACATCTGAACATGTTAAATGGGATTTCCAATGTTAAATTTAAATTGCTGCCAAATCCTTAATCCGGATCAGATCCGGATGAAATTTGGTCTAATAGTTGAAGGTCTGATCCTGCATATGCATACCACATTTCATTCAAATCCAATGCGTTTTGACAGAGATATGATTTTTTTTAAAGTTTCGCCCATTATAGGAGATAGGGATTTTTTGAATTTTTGATCATTTTTTTTGTGACATCATCAGTGCATAGATTCTTACCAAAATTTAATGGGAACATCCTTGGGTGATCACCTACCCATCATAACAACAAACCCACGCCAATGAAAACATAACCTCCTTGGCGGAGGTAATTACACATTTCGCCTCCACCAAGGACTGGAGGTACATAATAATCTCATGTTCTTCTGCTGATAGGAGATGGTTCCGTCCTACTTGACAACATCACCCATCATGTCCAAGGGGGAGGAGCTAATGAATTCCCAGTTGGGCAGGAACAGCTCTCGTCACCACGGTAGGTGCTCAAAAACAAAATTAGGAGTTTGTGACATTCCGTGTTGGCTTGTTGAACTGGTTTCATGTTGGTCTTCTCTCCACATCAGATGTGGCCTCCTCCAGCTCACTTCCTGTCCAGAGCCTGGGGCCAGAGCAAAATAATGGAGGGATGACCAAGAAAAGGAGGAAGAGGAGAAGGAAGGCACGACCAGAAGGGTGTGGAGGAGGGAGGAGAGATGAGAGTGGGGAGGAGTTCTCAGAAGATGAAGACATGTTTACTATCGACCTGAGCTCGGATGAGGAGCGAGAGGCCGACTGCGGGAACAGGTCAGTCTGACCATTAGAAAATGTGTGATGGGATTTCAGTTTTAAAAATGTTTCAGGTTCTCAGAAACATGTGAATTTGTTAAATTTTGGTTGTTTGTGAAGCAGATGGACCTCTGCCATGGACCGGATGTTATATTAACATACAATGTGGATTTTGTGTGTACACCCCTCAAAGCCTTGCCCATAGAAAACCCAGACAAACCCACTATGGGTAACACTGCACAGGCTCCACAAACATTTTGTCACTCTTAAAACAGACACAAACATTTTAGGTAGCCTAAAATACCACTGGGTGCTGGGTGCGGTTGTGGAAACCAGCGCCTTTGTTTGTGAGGATCTTGCCTTTGCAGTTGATGCTGTGATCTTTGCAAACTCAATGGATACCGTGTTTGCAGCACTTGAGGAGCTGAGTGAGGAACCGGAGTGTGTGGGTTTGTGATTGTATTGGATCAAGACTAATATTCAGGGTTTCAGTGACTTCCTAAACTCGGCCATCAGACGTGTATCTGTATGCGGTGAAAGTGTTGAACTTTAAGAGACGTTCACTTGTCTTGGCAGTGGAAATCATGCCTCTGGGTCTTCGGCCTTTGAGGCCGGGAGACACCTTGGAAGAGCTTATGGAGTCATGAGGTTGTTGGACAGAGGTGTTTGGCGATGCCAATATCTTTGCAGGAGAACAAAGGTCCAAGTCTTTAGGGTCCTGGTGCTTCCTATCTTACTTTACGGTTGTGGGACTTGGATGCTGACCAGTGACCTAAGGAGATGACTGGATGTCTTTGGTACAAGGTCTCTTCGGAGGATCCTTGGGTACCGCTGGGATGACTCCCATGTTTCACCTGACTGCAGCAGACAGATGGTTACTTTCAAGAGGTGGGCATGGACCGGTTGTCTGGCACCCAAGGAACTGCCTTGGGTGTGCTAACATACCATATGAAGTGGTACGTCCCCCACCCACACACCCAAAAAAAACAAAAAATCACATTCCACATTTTATTTTTACGTTCTCGACCTGCATTCAGAGAGGGTTGCTCTGTTGTTCACCTTAACAAACTGAATCGCCCGGAATGGAAAATGTTTTCACCCTGTTAGCCTTCCATACCATGTTACCTCTCGTGGGAGGATAATGTATCAAAAGAAAAACAGTTACCGGGGTTTCCTGCGTGCCGAATGCTGTCTACTTTTTGGTCTGCTTTCATTTAGTACAGTGTGTTCACAGTCTATGTGATTGTTTGCGTTTCTGACTGACAGATGTTTGTTTAATTACCATCAGAGGTGTATTTGGCGATCAGGAGCCTGCAGCCGCTGTGCCGACTGACATCCACACTCACCCTGACACCGACTGGACTCCACAGAGGTATTACCAATGTGCGCTCTCCCTTCCCTCAGTTCACATATTCACTCCTAAATATTTTTAATGATCTGTCCTCACAGTGAGCGGTTGGCCATCACTCTTTCCCCTCTGCAACTTCTTTTTTTTCTGTTTTTGCCTTTATTTCTTTTTTCACTGTTATTGAGGTAACTATCCATCCCTCCATCCTGTGGTCTGTCCATCTCTTGTCCTCAGCAGATCTCTCACTCTGCTTCCTCTGTTAGGTATCTAACCGACAGTTTTACCCTCTTTGAAGGTTGGAAAAAAAACACACAGAAACATGGGTGCAATGTATCTCACAGAACTTTTTTTTTTATTATTCATGACAAGGTGCAGCTGGTTTTCTAAAATATACATTTACGTATTAATCAGTATGCAGTTATAACTTGCAAAGATTTGTGTCAGACTTTTAAAATACAAATTCAGCAGGAAATATTGTGATTGCATGGAATACTTCTGCGATGAGTGCCACAGGATTGTACATTAGGTTATCTCCTTTTGTGCTATGCAGCGGAAAAACGACTCAGTTGAAAGTTTTCACTTCTGTTTGACTGCAGTACTGCAGGGCCAGAAAACCGTTTTCCCCAACGCTCACACAAAACATTGAGATACTGTTTTATACACAAGCACCATAGTAACAAGGCTTCACAAGCAACTTGATTGGCCTGTCTGTCGTGTCACATGTTAAAAGATGCCAGCATGGTCCAAAATAGGAGGTTGACTGGTCCTCACCTGCATCTATCAGAACCCAAAATTTCGGAGCTGAATATGCAGAGTTACTGATGGAATTTTTAGTGGACTAGCTCACTAACTCACTGACTGAGTGACTGCATTAATCTCACACACGCCTTGCTAATAGCAGGGAAAACCATATTTTGCAGGTAGATGCGTTGTCTCTGCATGCATTCCAAGCAGTAATGTACCCAAGATCATTAATCTGTATTTCTTTTTGCATTGCATTTCATTCATTCATTCATTTTCTGTTGCTCATCTGGGTTCGGATCGCGGTGGCAGCAGACCAAGCAGCTCAGCCCACACTTCCCTATCCTCGGCCAAGTCCTCTAACTTCCTGGGGGATCCCGAGGTGTTCCCAAGCCAGCTGGGAAATATAATAGGCCACAGTCAGAAGCTGAAAAAGGGCCTCTAAATAGGGTTTCGTTCCATCATCCAGGGCACTACTTTTTGTTGTTTTTCTGAGGCCCAAATATATGAAGATTCTTATACCAAATGTTCTCCACATACAACACTGCAGTATTTGAGAAAATCACATCCAAATTTGACAGTTTTCATCAAAAATGCACATTTTGGGCTCTATAACACTTTTTGATGCCCCTTTATTCCACAACCACAATACCTAGGACAATGATTTTTGCAAAGGTTATCAACAGGGCTATTATATACACATCTTTAAAGTTTTAGTGGTTTATCTTGTCTGAATTTAAAAATAAATATAATGAAAAATGGTACTTTGTGCAGTTTGAGCAGGGATATTCTTCAAGTGGCTATTACTGAGATTTTCCAGCCATAGATTTGCAAAAACCTTAGAAAATGAATCTCATTCCCATTCTGGATATAAAACCCCAAAGAAAATTTGATATTAAATAATATATAAAGATTTTTAGGCAATCAATATGATAATATCTTTTATAAATAAATTATTATGACTTTTTCCTGACAAAAACTGACTCTGAATGATGCCTCTAATAATTCTGTCAGTGTCAGTGGCAAGCCTACGATTCAACTGATTTTTTTCTTCGAAGAGAAAGTAACCTTTGAATCATTTTTGCAAACAAAATCCAGCTATACAGTGGATATAGAAAGTCGACACGCGCATTAGGCTTTTACACATTTTAATTTCTGTGTGCCATTTTGAAAGAAAAAAAAATTCAGGCTTCTCGATATTAAAATTTCTAAAATTATCCTCTTCAAACTCAAACTGAAAACAAATCTCTACAACATGACAATTTAAGTCAGTGTGGTGGATGCAGCGATGCGTGGCACCAGCGCATGCTCCCAGACCTGACCTGACCTATCTAATAGTCCAATAAAAGCACAAGTCAATACAGGCCAAACCAGCCTCTTTAACAGACATAATTAGAAAGAATCAACTAAATTACTTCATCAGTTAAACTCTGGAATACAACCTGAATTAAATCACGTGTCTGACCCTCTCTTACCCAGCAGCCCTGGCGATTCACAGTCATCATCTCCAAAAAGCGACTCAGAGCTAACCAGTCAGAGCAAAGAGCACCCTGAGATGCTGTGGAGCTGGGGAGAGCTGCCGCAGGCGGCACAGGTATCCACACAAATACTCCACCTCATAAACTTAAAGAAACTAGCTCAGCTCTTTTTTTATTTTAAAACAATATTATGATGCTTAGTGTTGCAAGGATTCTGCATATCTACAAATCTATCACATTACTGATGAATAATCGTGTTCATGCATGAAACCGGAACGGCACTCAGAGAGCGCATACTGTACCTCGACCAAGGTCTTCTGTTTACTTTGTTGACATTTTCCTTGTAGCTCTTTTATTTTTCCATTATGATAAGGTTATTTGTTTGAACAGTCTTAGATCATTATTGCTGACCTTTGGTCCTGATCTTTGTAGCTAATCACTCTTCTTTGACCCTGATTGCTGACCTTTGATCCAGATCAATAATCACTTAGCTTTGATCCTGAGCGCTCATCTTTGATTGCTGATCTTTGATCTTAATCAATCATTTTGATTCTGATCATTGAACCTTGGCAAGACGTTATACGGTATTTTTGCCACTGCCTGCCTGTCTCTCTGTCTTGCTTTCGTCCTGGATACAAACACCTTATCCAACGACCCCATGACTCCATAAGCTCTTCCAAGGTGTCTCCCGGTCTCAAAGGTCGAAGACCCAGAGACATGAATTCCACTGCCAAGACAAGTGAACGTCTCTTAAAGTTCAGGATCAAGGGGTGGATCATGTCTTTGATCTTTGAGTGTTGTCCTTTTTTACAGATCTTATGGTAGATTTTTTTTTTTTTGATCCTGTAATCAGGATCACCTGAATCTAGATCAAAGATTATCTGAATCCACAGTCAGGTCGGATCAAAGGAATCTTTTAAGTCACTCAGCTACAAGTACTTACTTAACTTCAGTTACTCCCAGGTTAACCAGGTACAGTTACTCAGTTATTGTTACTATAAGTTACTCAGTTACGCTCATTTTAATTTAGGTTTTCTTCATATCATTATATCTTCTTGTACTTCAGACTTTTTATCATTACTATTTAAATACTATTTTAATCACTTTCTATGTTCTATTTTACTTACAGTGTAAAGGTGAGTTTGCTCTGAGATGAAGAATTTCATGACTGGCTATGTTTGCATCATTATCAAATATATGACAAAGTTGAAACTTGAAACTGAAGTCCTTCAGTTCCTGTTACGTTTAAGTTACTCGCCTTTGATCAGTGATTAGTGGACAGTGATCTCGCCCTTGATCCAGATCCAAACTTTAATCAACTCTTCCTTGGGCCATAGTCTACTTCTCCACCAAATTTCATTGACATTGGTTGATGCCTTTTTGAGATATCATGCTGACAACAACTTAAACATAACCTCTGTGGTGGAAGTAAAAGAAAGAAAATGAATATATACCAACACTGATCCATCTACAGAAAGTGTAGAAAGACTGTGTGAACAGTTTGTCTCCGTCTCTCACAGCCGTCCTTCCTGACTTGCCACCAGAAGCAGGACTCTGTCCCAGCAGTGTCCATGGTGGTGTGTGACAGGACTCACTTCACAGCCATCACTGACAGCAGACCCCCGTCCCTGACTCTTTATGACCCCCGGCACATGGACACGGGTGCTGATGGAGGAGACAAGGAAGCTGAAGAAAGCAGGCATGCAGACAGAGGGTCACTACCCACTAAAGGAGAGGACGAGGCTGCAGGAGAAGAAGGTAAATACAGTCGTGGTCAGAGGTTTACATACACTCATCATGGACATGAATATCAGCATGGCAATATTGGTTTTTCAATCAGTTCTTGAAAATGTCCTTTTTCTGGGGCAGAATGATTGTTCAACATGTTTTGTTTAAAAAAAAACAAGAATTTGGTGCACAAGTTGTAATTGATTTTGGATTTTAAGAAATCAACACAGGATCAGAATTACACAAACATACTCTTACAGCACACCTAATATACACACCTACATCTTGTTATGTCCTTTGGGGTTGTTTTAGCGACAAAGGTGGAGCATGTGAGGGTGATGTGTGCCGAGACGGAGGAGTTATCAGCCGACTCAGCAACTCCAAGAATTCTTCTTGATCATCTGGATGAGGGTGGGACTCAGTCTAGACCCATCAGAAGAACTGATTCACCGTCCAAGAAGAAAGGTGTGATTCTCAATGCGAAGTATTGATTATGTGAAAGGTTTTCACATAATTACACTAACAGCATATTAAGCAAATGTGCCACAGTACTTGTTGTAGTAGTTGTCAGAGTGCTAACAGCAGTTACAAAGTACAGATTAACTGCTATTATCTGACAGGCAGCTCACTGTTTTGGTAGTAAAAATGAATCTGTATTATTAAACACTGTGGAAGGATCAACTGGAATTCACGCTGTTGATGACCCTTGATATGGTCTGTTTTTAGAAAAAAGAAGTCAACACTTGGGTGCCGATGGCGTCTACCTGGACGACATTACAGAGCTGGAACCTGAAGTAGCCGCACTGTACTTTCCTAAAAGGTACGGCGTGTATTTACAGCATAAATACTGTACATGTTTAAACCTGGTCCTAAAACACATCCTAAGAAATAAAATGCTGTATTTAGTTAATCTACTTATGTCAACCAGTTCCACATCGGAATATACAATTGGGACAGTTTGACATAACTAGATTAACCATCATCAAACCATCATGAAACTTACTAATCTGTACACCAGAACTGCTTGTTTTTTAATACTGTTAACATTTTTTTTTTTAGGCCATTCTTGCAGATATCTGTAACATAACTAGATAGGGTCATGTTGCAACTATTTTTTAAAAAAGACAATCAGGGCCCCCAAGGGTGGTGCAGGGCTACTGAAGTTGGTGGTTGAGCTGAGATGGTACCACTCTGGGTCCCACTGCACTGCAAGGTGTATTTGAAGAGCTCTTTTCCAAAACACGATAAACGGCAAATGTAAAAAAAAAAAAAGAGCTTGTGATGCCATTCTATAGTTTACTGATCCTATTCACTGCCTCATTAATTATTTATGCCAAACTGTGACATATACGTGTTTAAAATGTACTGCAAATTGCAGTTTCGTTCTAAACTGCGGCAAGCGCCACGCCTGTTTTTTGGTTGAATGAGCTATCTCCTCTCCACCATCTAACATCAGCTCCACACGTAAGTCTCCTTTCCTTTCAAAAATAACTTGCTTTAATAACTTTCACAGAAATATCTAAAATGTGGGGGTTTGTGTGTAAACTAGCAGCTGTTTTTCGCTGAAACGCTCGGCTTTAACGAGCATTAATTAAACTCGCACAGACCTCTTAAAGGTGTAAAAATGTTTGATTCATGATGTTTTTCATCCAGGTTTTAACGTTCAAGGAACAGCTTGAATGAACTGATTGAAATTAAATGGTCTTGGATCCAATAATATAATTA
>OMMV01194888.1:0-14359 GCA_900302635.1 Chatrabus melanurus
AGGCGCTCCCAGGCCAGTGAGGAGATATAATCTCTCCACCTAGTCCTGGGTCTGCTCCTAGGTCTCTTCCCAGTTGGACGTGCCAGGAACACCTCCCTAGGAAGGCGTCCTGGTGGCATCCTAACCAGATGCCCGAACCACCTCAACTGACTCCTTTCCACGCAAAGGAGCAGCGGCTCTACTCCGAGCCCCTCCCGGATGACTGAGCTTCTCACCCTATCTCTAAGGGAGACCCCAGCCACCCTGCGGAGGAAACCCATCCCAACCGCTTGTACCCGCGACCTCGTTCTTTCGGTCATGACCCATCGCTCATGACCATAGGTGAGGGTAGGGACGAAGATTGACCAATAGATAGAGAGCTTTGCCTTCCGGCTCAGCTCCTGTTTCGTCACAACGGTGCGGTGAAGCGCATGCAATACCGCGCCCGCTGCTCCGATTCTATGGTCAATCTCACGCCCCATAGTTCCCTCACTCGTAAACAAGACCCCAAGGTACTTGAACTCCTTCACTTGGAGCAAAGACTCATTCCCCACCCGGAGTAGGCAATCCACCGGTTTCCTACTGATGAGTAATAATAATGAGTAATGTAATTTGTGGACATCTGTCTTCAGGTATTGAGTAGAAATTTCCTTCCCAATCCAATGCACCATTCTCCCCCGCGGTGAGAGCAGTCTCTGTAAGTATGCTATGGCTTCATGTTGAGTATATGTGCACATTTGTTTCACTCGGTGTGCTGGAAGGAAGACCTAAAGGCAGTGCCTGAGGGCTGCTTGATGCTTCTGACATGTTCTCACTCACTTCCAATTCAAGTGGTTTCAGCCTGACCTGAGTATTAAAGGAGACAAAAACTGTCTCAGTCCTGGTGCACAGCTGCAGGCGGACACACAAATGTAAGCACAATGCATCAGCACATTGTTTCATTTCAAAGCTATGGGCTAAAAAGTTGATACTATCCAAATTATCACAGTTATTCTTATCATGATTCTGTTGCTTGGCTGATTATACTCATTCTTCACATTGTCCTTGTCTTACTTTTAAGGTAATGACTTTCTGGCAATTATGAGGTTGCCACGATGTTAAGATCAGTCCAGTGGATGCAATAATTGTCTTATTTCATTGATGCTGTGCTTTAGCCAGACATGGTTCCAGTTGTCTCAGGACTCTGATGGGGTTTTGGATGCTGGATGCACTGTACCTGTCCTATATATCCTGAAAATTACAATTAACACTATCTTACACCCAGTGCAAGTGTCATTGCTAGTTTCCACCCGATGCAGTTGTCATTTTTACGCCCAGCACCCGCGTACTCCAAATCACAATACCACATGTTGGTCTAAAAATGAGGTGTATTCAGGCACAGAGCTGGCGTATTTTGATATCGTCCCTCACCAGAAAATTTTTGCACCTTAGAAAAAAGAGCACATCAGTCAGATGCACCGACATAAGCGGCTTCACAATGCACGTACACTCTGCTGTTTTTTTTTTAAATTGGCAAGGATAAACACCTTAACGGCTGGATAATAATCTAGTATAAATGCCACTATAGCAGCAGTTTTGCAGTGACACTGCAGCTATTACTGTAATATGATGCATAGATTTTATATAGCATGGCCCAACAGTTTACCTTGCGGTAAATACATCTTTTTACTGTGAATCGCACCTCCTGGGAGAAATTAGTTTGCTGTTGTAGAAGCAGCAAACTGAGCGGGAAGATGCTGTTTAGGCCGAGAGCATAGCGATGACAGAGGAACCAGGAGAAAAGGCAAAAGTGGAAAGATGGAGGCAGAGACTGAGAGGAATGTATGAAGTTGATGACAGACGGTGAGAGGTGTAAGTCTGCAGCTTTGGACTGGCTGCTACTTTTTATGGAGGGTCAGTTGGCCGCAGCTGGTTTTAACAGCAGCCAGACACCCAGGGGAAGTCTGAGACATTCCTACAAGTCTGTCTGTGTAATAAGTCACAAGTCCATGTGGACATGGGTTAAAAAGGGTCAGCGAGATAAGAGTCATAGATTTGGCATGCAAGTACAAGTGAGTGGGGGAACGTACTGTAGAAGTGACCATCTGTGTGATGTCTACACTTAATACTGAGACTAAAAAGACAGAAAATAATGTCATAAACTAGAGCGCACATACCTATGCCAACATTTCACACATATCACTGTAACTATTAGAGATTAATTTTAGCAGGATTATGCAAAAACTATCAAACCAATTTTCTTGATTATTATGTTTTCAGAATCTGCCATCCTATACATTTATACACAGCCGATTATTTCAATTTATTTATGAATTGGATCCAATTTAAATCGGCAATCCAAAGTTTTTTAAACTTGGATCCATGTAATCTCCGGCAATCCAAAGTTTTTTTTAAACTTGGATCCATGTAATCTCCGGCAATCCAAAGTTTTTTTAAACTTGGATCTATATCTGGGACCTCTTTGTACAGTGACGTCACTGATGACGTGACCAGCACTGTAGCCAATGGCGTTAACACAGAGCGCTGCCTTTGCTACAAACAGCAGCGTACAGCGCCTCAGAGGAACGGACATGCGATAAAAAAGGAATAACGGCCCGATAGTGCAGTTTGATGGCTGGTACATTGTAGGAACATTTTCAGAGGATGTCTGGCTGAGTTTACACTTATTAACCTCCTAGCCTTTATTATACAGCTCTCACAAAAACATTGTGACTCACCTTGCCTGAACGTTAAGCTGCCTGAGTGCCTTTCAAAATAAGAGCACATTTCAAAATTAACGTAGATTCTACCACACCCAACACCGGGGAGGTCCCCGCCACCTCGTCGCTGATGTTTCAGCAGTCGGTTCTTCCCACCTGGCCGGACGTATCGCCTTTCCTCCCCCCGCCGCTCATCCGGTGGCCGCAGACCAGACCCCCCCGTATGTGGCCGGTATGTTTGAAAACATAATAATCATAAAATTGGATGCATTTTTTCATCCAATACACAAATTTATTAGTCTCGCTATCAGTTGAAAAAAATTTGGCTCCGTTCCGCATCGCTCAATTTTTTTTTTTCAACTGATCGCTCAATCAATAAATTTGTGTTTGGACTCAATGCATCCTATTTTATTTGAAACTTGGTGAAAGAATGGGGATATGGGCCAAGGAAGAAACCATTAACTTTTGGAGTGGATCCAATTAAGGGGGTGGATCCAGAATTTTTTCCTCTTTCGTTAACATTGTGAGATAGGACATTTTTGAATATTTTCATGAATTTCTCAAGAGACAATGCTTTATTTAAAAAAAAAAAGAAGAAGAAGAGTCAAGCATATGTAGAGTGCTAATATCTAATATTAATATCTAAAGAAAGTGGGGCAAAAAATTCCTGGATCCTGTAATGAACCGGAGTGTGGACCCCCTTGCTGTGAATGACAACGTTAAGTGTTGATCAGCGTTAATTACAGGTATCGGGTGAACAAAGGCAGATGTCTTAGACAGGCTTAGGTCGGAGCAAAGATAATCAGTCCTTGGAATGCAGGGATCTGGCAGGCAATCACTCAGTAGAGTCCAGTCTAAGAGTCAGAGCATGGGTGGTCACTAACACAGATAACAGTCTTTCAAAGGATACAGCAGAGAGGTCACCCAAACATGGGCACAGGTCAGCAACACAATATCAGTCCTACCAGGAATCAGTATTCAATAGGCAGCAAATAAGCTCTGAGGTCACAGACGATGCGGAGGTCAAACACAGGCACACTGGAACACAGGAGATACACTCGGAAGTGCACTAGGAAAACACGAGAGATAACACTAGGAGGCAGGATGGAATTACGACAATCTGGCAGAGAACACACGGAATAATGCATCTTTTAAAGACACCAGCCCATTAATGGCGGAAACGGTGGAAACGCAGAAATACGCTACATTACCGGTGCACAAGGAACACACTGACCACAGTGATAAACAATAAAACCCAGAAACACGGGAACATGGAGGGACACTAATAATAAATAGTGAACGTGGTGAGAACGAGAGAGAGAAAAGATAAATTTTCGTGGAGGGGAGAATGCAGGAGCAACCGAAGAACACGAAACCGAAACTAAAACCCAGAGAAGAAACCTGCACAGTGCGCCTTGAGAAACATAACAACACAGAGAAACCAGCATACTCTGAGGGAGGAACAAAATAGCGCTGAGGGAAAACGAAAGACAGTAAACTGGGGTGAGTACAAAAACGCCGCGCAACACACAGGCACACGTGTGAGCACGCCCCGTGACAGATCTAGCCCCTTAATCAGATCAGCTCCAAAGGTTAATGGTTTCTTCCTTGGCCCATACCCCACCCTTTCCCCAAGTTTAAAGAAAATCGGTTTTGAAATTTTTGCGTAATCCTGCTAAAAGACAGACAAACAGCACCGAAAACATTATTTCCTTGGCGGAGGTAAACAAAGAGAACTTCAACTTGAGTGGAATTTTCCAATGCTTTTCAGTAAAACCACTCTAACATTTAGGCTGATTAAATACTGAACTTGTTCGTCTGTGGAGACTTTGGGTTTTGTTACAGCAGCCTTCCTTGTAGCGCTTTTAATTTCCGTCTCAGAAACTGAATCCAAGAATAGAGAGAAAACACAGCCAAACTGTAGAGTTTAATATTACTGAGAGGGTTAGAACAAGGATTTAGTGCCACGAAATAGATGCTCCACATAATCAACTTTGCATATTTGATATAAGGCACTCTCCAGAGTGGGTTGGCTTTCAAATGTAAATGTTGCCTGCAAACTTAAATCATTTAGTGCATTTTACTTAAAAGCGTATCTTTGACAACAATGAATCACAAGGTTCCTGCATCCATTAGCAAATTGGCTCTGCAGTAAATGGAAGAATAAAAGGGGGCGAGAGGGAAAGAGAGCGAGAGAGAGAGAGTGCAGCAGTGGTCTTTTTTTATAATCAGCAGAAGCAGTTTGAGAGCTACAGTTGCCAGGCACTGCGGCACACGGCCGTCCATAAACCTCTGCTCACATACATCACAACAATGGGCCCATTGATTGGCTGGGCAAGATAGTGGGTGGGAGGCAAAAGTGATGCATAACACAATCATCTTTGAAGAGGCTCTGTTCTTTCGGTGGCCCTTTCTCAGTCACGGCTCCTCTCAGTGTGTCCATGAGATGTCCGCGACAGATCTTTGAGTGGGCGTCCTTCATGCCTCACAGTTTGCAGACGCCGCACTCTCAACTGTCTGCTTGTGCTCGCCAGCTCATCTCCCTTCTAACCCTCTGTCGCGTGCGCACACACACACACACGCGCACACATGCACACTGGCCTCGTCTATTGTCTTTGCCTTCATTCGGAGGCTTTTATTGTATTTGGGTAAGTACAGACTGCGTTATGCCCTGCCTTTTGAGAAACATATTTTAGACAGAATAACCAGTGCTTTCATGGGCACAAAGAGAGAGACCAGAGGAGGAGAAATGGGGCCAATTAGAGGCCGGGAGCTAACGCTGTTTTCTGATAGTCTGGGTGAGAGTACGCGTGTGTTTGCACGACTGTCTGCGGACTGTCCACAGGTACTGTAAAGAAGGCAATGAGTAAAAGGGAGAGAGACCAGGAGATCCATAATTTCTGTTTTAGTGCCCAACATAACTAGAAGCTGGCTGGAATACGAATTACACAAATGACTGTTGGTGTTCTCGAGCCCACAGATTTCTCCTCAGAAATCTTCACTCCTATAGTGATCAGCTGTGATACCAAATAGACAAACAGCAATTATAGAGATTTATTTCCTTCTTTCCACTGAACTGTGTTTCTCTGTCTCACTGTCCTGCCAGTAGGAAGTCTTAAATTAAGGCACACTTTATGCTTAAATTTAGACACACACACACACACACACACACACACACACACACACACATATATATGAGAAACTGCTGTCTAATATTTATAAATGAATATAAATGAGTGAAATTTGTGATCACTGCTCACCTTTTAAAAATGCACATTTTTTAAGTAATACAATGACATTTCTTTTTGGTGGTTTCCTGCAGTTATTCCATGCTCTTTTAACAGCATAGGGCTTGGACAGCAAAAATGTAGATGAGTGGGTGAGTGAGTTAGTCCATTCCAGCCGGCTTGTGGAGACAATAACTCAAAAACAATAAATGTTATTATTTTATATCTCACCAAATTAAAAGAACATATAATGAGGACAAAGCCTGTTGCATCTGGTGAACTTTGATACAACAGATCAATCAAAACAGCAACTTTGTTTTGCCTATGTAATAGGACATAGAAGTGTCTGCCACCTGCTGGTTGGTTAGAGGAGATGTCTGCCTTCATGTGAGCATCAGTTAACAAGCTGATGTTGATTAATGGATGCTGGATAGTAAGTTCTTTCACCTTCTCCCTTTTTGCTCAGGGTCACCACAGCAGATCCGATATGGATGTGCATATTGATTTAGCACAAGTTTTATGCCGGATGCCCTTCCTGACGCAACACCACATTACATGGAGAATGGGCACGGGTGGTCTTGAACTGGGAACCTTCTGTTATGGAAGCAAATGCACTGACCACTTGGCCACCACACTGCCCTTAATGGATGCTGGATAAATTGTCGAAAAATTATGAACAGCTGTAGTTGAAATTCACATGTAGTTTGTCTGCCTCCTGAACACTGGACATGTGCTCATCGCTCTGCTACACCCAGCTAACAAGCTAACAACCACAGGGAGAAACATGACACCCACTACGTGGGCAAATTCAAGACGAAATATACAAGAGAACTAGAATGTAAACTCAAAGCTAATAATAGATAGAATGTGTGACTGGGGATAGTGCCAGAACTCTTTGTCTATACTACAAATTAGTGACGACTAACTTGAAACACTGCTCTGAAATATTTCAAAATCTGTTTCGAACATTTTTTTCTGGAGTCCATATCAAAAGGACATCACAAGCTCTGCTAAATGCGGTTTCAAAAGGTCACCAACTGATTCAAAATAAATGCTTCGAAACATTCCAATTGATTTGGTGTTCAAAGATGCAGCCCAAAATCAGAAAAAGTTGGGATGATATGGAAAATTGCAATTGAACCCAAGATATTTCATGTTTTGTCAGGTCAATGGGCACTTGGCCTCAAACCTGCCCAGTGCACATTGGAGGTCACTTTCTGATGAAGTCAACATAACCACATCATCTGCGAAAAACAGATGTAATTCTCTGGACAGCTTCCAATCCCTGACTGCGCTTTGAAATCCTGTCCATTAAAATCACGAACAGGATTGGTGACAAGGGGCAGCCCTGGTGGAGTTCAGCACCCACCAGGTACTGGTCTGATGTGAAGCCAAGAATATGGGCACAGCTCCTATTTTGGTTGTATAGAGACTGGATCGTGTGTTGCAGCGATCCCAGTACCCCATACTTCCGCAGCACCCCCCACAAGAAACCTCAGGGGACCCGGTCATATGTATTTTCCAAGTCCACAAAACACATTTAGACTGATTGGGCATACTCCCAAGCCCCCTGTAATATCCATGCGAGGGTAAAAAGTTGGTCTACTGTTCCGAGAGCAGAATGGAACCCGTATTGCTGCTCTGCATTGCTCCGTGGTTCGACTATCGGCCTTAGTCTCCTCTCTAGCACACTGGCATAGCTGAGAAGTGTGATTCCTCTATATTTGGAACATATTCTCTGGTTCCCTTTTTTAAAGATGGGGACCACCAGCCCAGTTTGCCAATCCACAGGTACTGTCCCAGACTTCCATGCAACATTGTACAGATGAGGGCAAAATTATTAGCTCCCCTATGAAATTTAACGTTTTTTTCAAAATTTCACCAAGTGCTTTTTTTTAACAGAACAAGGAATTTTCAACATAGCATTTCTAATCATCCTAGTTCTATTTTGGATGCTTGTATTATTTTTCTTTGCACACAGAAACAAAATTATTTCACAAAAACCAAAAACTACCAGTGTCAAAATTATTAGCCCCTCCTGATGCTAATAGTAAATTGTCTCCTTTTTGCTGGATAACAGCCTGCAGTCATTTGTTGTAGCTTTCAACAAGTCTCAGACATGTCTCCTGAGGAATCCCAGCCCATTCTTCTTTCCTCCAGATTTGATGGTCTTCTGGCATGGACCTTGGTCTTCAGTTCACCCCACAGATTTTCAATAGGATTTAAGCCAGGGCTTTGTCCAGGCCGGTCAATAAGGTTCACTTTGGTCTTCTGGAGGTAAGGAGCAATGTATGTTTTGGGTCGTAGTCGTGTTGGAAGAAAAAGCGACGACCCAGATCCAGTTTTGCTGCTGACTGCTTGAGGTTTTCTTTCAAAATCTTCACATATCATTCTTTCTTCATGATTTCTTCCACCTTGATGAGATTCCCAGTTCCAGACGCACTGAAGTATCCCCACAGCATAATACTCCCACCGCCGTGTTTCACTGTGGGGACGGAAGTTCTTTGGGTTATACGCCTCTCCCTTCTTTCTTCAAACATAAACAACATCTCTATGGCCAAAGAGCTCTAGTTTCGTCTCATCTGACCAAAGGACACGCTTCCAGTATGCATAATCTTTCTCCAAGTTGTCCTCAGCATACTTCAGTCTGGCTTGAAGGTGTTTCTTCTGCAGAAGTGGAGTTTTTCTGTGTGTGCAACCTCGCGGTCCATTCCTGTGCAGGGTTCTAGTGATTGTCTTCTTTGAGACTGCAATTCCTAACTTGGCTAAGTCATTCACTAGTGTCTTGCAGTTGTTCTGCGGTCTTTAGACACATCACTCACTAGTTTTCTTTCCAGAGTCTTTGAAATCTTTTGCTTCCTACCTCTACCAGGCTTGTTCTGTACTGTGTGGTGTGATGTGCTTTAACTTTGTATCCCTCAGTTTTAACTTGATTTTACAAGCTTTGAGCATTACAAAGTCAAGGCACATCATTGCACAACAGTGGTTTGTGTGTGGCTCAACAAAAAGGTCAGTTCTTAAGGGGGCTAATAATTTTGACCCTGGTAGTTTTTGTGAAATAATTTTGTTTCTGTGTGCAAAGTAAAATAATGTAAGCATACAAAATAAAACTAGGATGTTTAGAAATGCTGTGTTGAAAATTCCTCACTCAGTTAAAAAAGCATGGTGAAATTTTGAAGAAAAATTTTGTCCTCATCTGTATAGGCTTGTCAGCCCAACAACATCCAGCAAGGTGACGTTCCAAGAGTCAAGTACCATAACCGAGTGTCAGTTCATGTGGGCTTTTGCCACTGTGCACTGTGCATAGAACAGTGCACCAGACCCTTTATTCTCTCCTTGTGGGTGGTGCACCCACATGGAGGAGGTGACACCATGTTGTTTCTTCAGGCTGAGCCCCCCCCCCCACACCCCCCAAGGCCAGACTTCAGGAGGAGGCCCCGATTTCCCTAATACAGGTGAGGTGACTCTTTCCACTTTTGTGTCAATCATGAGGGGTCTTTCTTGAATCGCCCTTTGTCTGCTTCCTCATCTGGGACCAGTTTGCCAAGGGAGGCCCTACCAGGAGCTAAAGCCCGTATCTCACGGAGCGGCGAATGCTGACGAACGTTACGATTTTTGGATTTCGTAAAAGGTTGCAAAACACTTCTCAAAGGGTTTTTAGGGTCGCAAATAGTTTTTGTTGTTGCACAGAAACTTTGTCATGAAACGTCCAAAATTTCTTTGCAAATGTATTTTTTTTTGCAAACAGTTTTAAGCATTTGCAAAAGGTTGTAAAACGTGTCGCTGAACTTATTTTTGGCTCGCCACGTAGTGAACACAAGCAAAAGCTGCAGCGGCAGCCAGACAAAGCGATTCTTACCTCAAGGGCAGCAGGACGTCGGACAGAAAAGGTGAGCCCTGATTTTCGCCAACGCTCGTCAGAAAAGCGGCGAATCCAAAAATCGCTATGTTCTTCTGCATTCTCCGCTCCGTGAGATACTAGCTTAAGGCTCCAGACAACACAGCTCCCAGGATCAGTGGAGCCCACAAACTCCTTCACCATGATAAAGTGTTGATTCAGGGAGGGGCAGAATTGTTTTTTTAATAAAATAAAAAAATCACATTTGTTTTGTTAGGATACGAATGTCTGGATAATTTAAATATGTGTGTATATATGTATTTTTCAACAGATATAGATTTACCTCATCAAAATGTACCAAATGCTGTGATGTATTGAAGTGACTGTAGAGTAAAATATGTCTGTGGAGAAGAAAGTGGAGAGAAACTCATACTGCGGGTGTTTTTTTATTTATTTTTTGCCTTATTGTGGTGTGGTATAAAATCGAATTGCTCAAATCAACATTCTGTATGATCAAAGCTCACAGATCAAACAACTCAACTGGCAGACAAGTGAGCTACCTACCCTTCAGGCTACTGGAAATGTGGCTCAACCCTTGGAATTACTCATACAAAATGGAGAGAAAGCGCTCACTGGAGAGTTGTTGCAGGGTTGGCCAACGGTATTTGTCATCATCGTTTGAGTGGGGAAAGCTTGTGTGCTGTTACAGCAGTTTGTTGAGCTGTTTCTGCATCCTGGCTGAATTCACAGGCTACCTATCTTTACAACCTTAACCACATCTCTGCTAATTAACGGGACAATAAACATGCTGGCTCCCATTAAGTGTGGCAGCCGCTGCATATTTCCCCAGACAGCGTCTGACTGGCAGATAGGGGCTCTCTCTACTGCACAATATGTTAATCAGCCTCCTTGATCTCAAGCTCTCCAGCTTCTCTCTCTTCCTCTGTCTTCAAAGTCAAGCAGGAGACCCTCTCACCAATTTTCCCCTGGCTCCGCTCAACCTCCATCTGCAGGTAGTTTAATCTAGCTTCACAGGAGAGCGTTGCCACATTA
Organism: Chatrabus melanurus; assembly: GCA_900302635.1. Lineage (NCBI taxonomy): Eukaryota > Metazoa > Chordata > Actinopteri > Batrachoidiformes > Batrachoididae > Chatrabus > Chatrabus melanurus. Next base: position 10,797 of record OMMV01194888.1, read on the forward strand.
CCGAGGTACTTACCAACCAATTATTATCCATTTTACCTGGAAGGCCCATCAGGTCAGAAAACGCCCGTGTGTTCTTGACCTTATTATTGTCAATGTGAGTCTTATGCTAAAACAAACAAGAATAGTGGTGAGGGGGGCTTGTCAGGCTGAGGGGAGCCAGCGAGAACCCCCAGCAGGCCAGAGATATTTTTTTAATAACGCCAACGAAAAATAACGCAGATGAAAGTGTCATGAAAAAAGGTATAAATCGTTGTGATTCTTAATGTGATCCATGTGATGGTTTTGTTGTGACGGATGCACAGCAGCTTGTTAAGGTGACCGTTGTGCAGCGCCTGAATCACGGCTGCTAATTCCAGGCCATGTTTGAAGAAGAAAAAGTGGGTGCACATGCACCCTGAGATCTGCAAGTGATGGCTCGGGGGATTCTGACATAAATATGCACATTAAAGTTTGCTTATGCCCAAACATATTGTTTGCACCCTTGCAGATGACGGCGGGGAGGTTAGTGGTGCTGAAACTGAGTGATCCTTGTCTTTGGGTATTCTTTAATTTGCTCATGTGATTTTTCTATGTGACATACTCGCTCATTGGTAAAAGCGCTGCATTGTGAAATAAATGTTTTACCAGAGATCAAGCTTTGCAGGACTATGGTAGGATTACATAAATAAAGCACATCACTTTCGCTTTTGCATTTCTGAGTGCCTCACATTTTTCCATGCTGTCGCACCTCACAATTTGAGTTTTTTTTTTTTGTTGAGTACCACCGGGCCTGAAACACTGGATTCGATGGGAAGTGCTGTTCTGTATGCGTCAACAAAATACATCAATATCAAGTCAGTCAGGTTCCATCGTGGAGTTTTGCACATATTCAAAACCCAAGAATTATTGTGCCGCATCGCCTCAGCTCACTTGAAACAGTAGTAATCCGGGTACACTTTAGTATGAAGTTTTTTTAGCTTGGAACATACTTTTCCAGCTCAGCCACCAGTCATTCATAATTACCATAGAAAATAATCTCTAGAAATCTGTGTTCGAACCCCCGCCCCCTCCCTTTGTTTTCGTTGAAGTTTGCCGGTAGCACTGTGGTTTAGGAATTGAATTAACAATATGTAGACTGGGGTTCAGTTCCAGGTGTGTGCTTCAGGCTGCCTGTCTGTGTCCTTAGGCAAGACACTTGATCTGCATCGTCCCAGTCCACCCAGCTGTAAATGAGTATCAGCCTTGGTTGGGCAAGTAACCTGCAGTTGGCGTGCATCCCATCCAGGGGGAGTCATAGAGTACTAACCTCTTCACGCTACAGTATCTGGGAATAAGCACTTCAAGGCCTGAATAGGACTTACTTCTACTTCAGTTTACGTTGGAAAATGGCGAAAGCTGCTATGGATACTGTGCAACGCAAAAGGCGACCACACTACCATCTGCTCTGGTGACTGCCATGTTCTTCATGTTGTCTGCTGTCCCCCACACTTTAGAAAACCGGTTCATCGTCTCACATAAGTCACGCGTTATCGTGACAAGTGTGCACATGCACGGAAAGCAACCAAGATGAACAGACACGACCTGATCGTGCCGTGACGTGTCGCCGTCGCTTCCTGTTGGCCGACTTAGCGTGCCATTATCTACAAAACAAGTGCAACAATGTAGTCAACCTTATAATCTGTGCTGGAAGTGCATGTGAGTGTGGCCCAGCTCTGAAAACACTTTGCGCTTTATGTGGCGTGGAACCTCTTTATTTTGGAAGGCAAGTGTCTGGCAGTAATCCGACCTGCAGATAATTGGAAGCCGTGTCATAAATCCTCTCGGAAAACTAAGGCAGTTAGACTCATATTTGCTCCTTCCATCAAGGCATGCACTGTTTGCTGCTCCGTTGGGAATTGTCTCTGTACCCTTCCCCCCCCCTCCCCCTTTCTTTTCAAATTATAAAATAGTCAAACTCTAAATATCAGCTGGTCTCATAAAAATCAGAGCAGACGCCCACCCAGCTTTCATCACAGCTCGAGTGTGAACTGAATAAACAGAGATTGTCCCTTAGAGAGTGAGAGTCAGGAGCATTATCATAAGCAACTGTCAAAATGTGTCTGTGCATTGTTAAGTAGAGAGGGGAAAAAAGAGCAGAGCATGATTTAATTAAAGCTATACGCTGAGGGCACAGGAGGCATAAAAAAACAGCAAAACAATAGAAGACAGAAGTTAATAAAGTAGCATGATGGGTATGGATGTGTTGTTTTTGTCAGCTGAGTTGCAGAATTAGATTTTTACCTTTGGGCGATGAGAACAGCGGTTGGGTACGTGAGTGCCCAGCTGCTGGTCTGAGACGGGAAGTAGTTAGGCATGCCAATCTGGTGGCTTCTTTCAGCCTGCCATTCTGCCGCAGATCTTCAGGGCTCCCCGCTAGCCTGCTCCGCTTCGCCGTGCGCAGGCACACGAGCTAATTAAAACAAGGCGAAATTAACAACACATTCACAGGCAAACCTGCCTCGCCTGTTTGACTCCCTCCTCCCCATTTTCTGCACATCAGTGTACGCACACACACACACACACACACACACACACACACACACACACACACACACAGGCACACACCTCCTCCTTCCTCCTCTTTCTCATCACCCGATATCTCACCGAGTCTGCCTACTGCAGGAACATGTGTTTACCTTAAGGGGTTTTATAGCAATTACACTCCTGCGCTCTCTCTCTCTCTTCCTCTCTCCCTCTTTCTCTCTGCCCATTTTGTTTTCCATTTATGTGTTTATTTAATTGGCATTCAGTGTGCTGTAATTCTATTAGCTCCCGAAAAGGTCAGGGTCATAGGGGATTGGCTGCTGGCAGATTAGCTTGTGAAACACACAACACTCAAACTGTTCCATACGTACACAGATAATTAAAAAAGAGCCACGTTAGAACTTTCTTCGTGACCTTGGAGCAAGACAATTAAAACCAAAAATACCAAAACAACATTATGAACAGGAATTGGATTTTTGAAAAATGTAGTTGGCATGCTCAGTACAGTTTTTTTTAATATCCATAAATTCCCTATTAAACTGTAATCTATTACAAATTAATGGAGCTTTAACATTATGTAATAGAGTGCCTGTGTGCTTTCAGATACATTTCCTTATGACATCCACATGGGTTGCTTGATGGGGCTTTAACCCGGCCACAAAATTCACATTTGCTATTCAAAGTCCTGATTTCAGCCCTTGGTTTCTCAGTACCACCACCATTCCAGAATGATCTGGTCCTGTCACACCCCAGTTTTTATAGCAGGTCAGGTCTGGGGGCATGTGCTGGTACCGCGCGTCGCTGCGTCCACCACACTATGGATAACAACCATACAGACAGACAACCGGTTCATCCCCACCCCTTGAAAGTAGCCATCTAAGGGTCATGGGCGGACCTTTTGCCTTTTCCATGATTTGCTGGGGTCCTCAACACTGAGGCACCTGCGTTCTGGATCATGCCCAGAGAAACGCACCACATTACCAAAATACTGCAGCTGAAGTTCCCTCAAGTTGCAAGTGATACTCCTCACCTGAGTCTTCCGAAGTAACCGTTCATTCCTG